>JASGAU010340282.1:0-32573 GCA_030220045.1 Australoheros facetus
TATATATATATATATATATATATAATGTGTATCCAACAGAATAACAAATTAATTACAACTTTGCTTAATTTCACTTTCCACAGCCAATTTATATTCATAGAGTTACTAAGAGTGCCATCAAAAAGTCAAATAATTTGTGGTTAACATAATCCCTCTGAAATGCAGCTGTGATGCTGTGTGTGTGTGTGTGTCGCCTCTGGGGTGACTGATGAATTCTGAGGTGCAGCTCTGACGTGAACCCCTGTGAGGAACAAACCGTCACTGCACCCCTGCTCTAACTCGTACCGCGTGCAAGGAAACACTTGACGATAGAAATCACTTACCTACGGGGATATCAAATCACTTGTGAAAAGAAACACAGCCTTGCTGACGCGCAAGCAGACATGACTGGCTTTAAGTAATGCAAATGACCTCAGGAGCATGTAAACACATTCAGCCCTATTGAAGTATATAATAGTATAAAATTGTATTAAAGAATTAAGAAACTGGAAGATGAATGGACTATTTTGATGATTTTTCTGCTCTCTCAAAGAACTTTTCCAACAATTTAAATATACTGGCTTGCTAAATCTACACTTCTGAATGAAATCAATTCATGAGCTTTGAAGGAGGTCATACTGTGGTCTTGGGATACAAGTCTTCCTTTATCTAACCACAAATAAAGCACACCGCAGCTTCAAGGTTTGTGCTACAACAAAATTTTCCAGTGGAGGAAACTATAACAAGTGCAAATTCAGATACCTTTGACCACAGCCAGAGATTTTCACAATCTGCCAGCACTTGTGACAACTTTAGGTTGGAGGTGCCGTAAAGGTGAGAGGCATCTGAGACAGACTGTAATTCTGTGTAAATATGAATGTGGTGGCTGTGAGGATTTTGGGAGGGTGGGGGGTGGGTTGCTGTTGCAGCTCTGCGGATTGTTCCTGGCCATTTAGCCTCACTAATAGCCTCTCTGCCACGCCAAATCACCCTTCTCTCCAAACATTCAGACCTGAACTCCTGACATCCCCTCGGGGGACAGAAGAAGCCCTTTAATTGATATACTGCATCCCAGAGCCTTTGAGTTTGGAGGAAGGAGGAAACTGGTGTAAATATAAGAACAAAAGGCTACGGCACAGAAAGCAGGATTTATGTTCTTTTCTGCAACTGCTGGTGTCACACTTGGTGTTCCTGCTGTCTCAGATCTCTTCAGCAGGGATGATGCTGGCTGCACCCTAACAAGACATACAGTTATGGTTGACTTCTTTTTTCACAGGTCTTCTCACAAACTGGAAGAAAAGTACATCATTTATTCACTTTAAATAGGGTAACCTCGTCCGTCTGCTCGTTCCTTTGACATGAGAGGGAAAAAAAAAGGAAAACTCAGATGAACAAAAGACAAAAATCACCAGCAGGAATTAATGTGCTGGATTTTCTTTTCATATAGACTTTCATTTGGATGATTGACTTGTCTTTGACTATTTAACGTTACCTATTACAGCAGAGAACTGAGGCATATAATAGTCATCCCTCCAATAACCTCTGAGCCATACGAAAGCTGTTAAGTCTGGAACAGAGCACACCACGAGTGCCATTATGCTGTCTCACGGCAGGTTGTTTTGCTGCAAAAATCACAAACAAAGACTTCATTACACTTAAATAAAAATGATAGTTTATGGCTTTTATTTTGAAATATATAATATATATATTTTTGGTAAATGACATGGCGCTATAGTCGGTTCCACAGTTCCATTTGGTAGCTCTAAAAGAACCAATTCACTGTTTTTTAGAACATACTTAGAGCACTTTCTACACACAAAAAAACACAAATGATGCATCATTACCATTACCAACCACACTGGAGGAATGGGAATCAAACCATCAGCCTTCAGATTAGAGGACAACCAGCTATTTCTCCTGAGTTACAGCTGCCCTTGTGGGCTAATGTTGCTCTTTAAAAGCCAATGCCAAACAGCACCTTGTGTGCTAGCAACATCTGACAGAACCTGAGAACAATGTGATTTAGCAAAACGTCACAGAGCTGCAAACCAGTGCACCACTCTATACCTTCTTCTTTGTCAGAGGGTGGGGCATACATAACCTATGATACACCTCAGCCACCAATACTGGAGATTCAGGTGTATGCCAGTCCAGCTTATAGACCCACAAACCAGAAGTGTAGATGCATTTATACACAGGTTTCTTTCTCTGTAACGCAACACCAAACACCCCACACAACTGTTAACAGATTTTGTTAAGAAATGTTTGAAAAGTTTTCAGTGATTAGAAACAGAAAAAAGACATTACAGGTGTCTGTACTGATACATTGTGTGTGTGTGTGTGTGTGTGTGTGTGCATGCGTGCGTGTGTGCTATGAAACCATGGCCCCTAAATATCTATTTGCCCCCTGAAGGCTAAAACAGGTCACAGTGTCATGCTCATTCGCAGATCGGGGGCCTGCTATATTTTTCACACTTGTACACGTGCTGGCTAATTTACCATAATTACCAAATTAACTGGTGAATAATTTAATTTTAATTATTACATTTTTTTTCACTTCTTGTTCCTTCACTTACCTCCACAATGTTAGGTTTAAAGACGAGGCCTGTTTCAAGTGTCATGTTCAATAAAGTGGGATAGGACCCAATTAATATCACATAGCTGTAACCCTCAAACAGAAAAGAAAAAACAGAGCCTAACAGGGACATTTCCTCAGGACATATCTGAGTCTGATTAGATCAGCTTTAATTTGAGCAATGAAGCCCGCAGGGTACAGGTTTGTCTTGAAGGTAAGCACGTTAGACTGAGAAAAGGCCTGAATTAATAATAATTTTCTGATCTTAAATTATGATTTAAAATACTAAAAGCCTGTAAAATAAAAAAATAAAAAATTACAGGCTTTTCGAATATCCACCTCTGACCTCTTCTGGTCAGAGGTGATTAATGATTAATTCCATGCGCTTTCATTGATTTGGTGAGGTAGCCTCATTACAGCTACTTTAAGACCTGAACATGTTAAATCAATCTACATGGTTATACAAGGCTAAACTACAAAGGCTAAATTTGTGTGTGTTTTCACTGTAAATAAATAAAAAATAGTGCATTCAATGAAGAAACTGTAATATTTAAGTATATATATGAATCTAATGTAATCTATTATAAGATTCTGCACTGAATTATTTTGATAATTTTTGCTAATGATGCTTTGATTTCTCAGTGCAGGGCCTTTCTTCTAATAGCTCATTTCTGTTCTGTGAAGTTGTCACTATAATAAAAGAAAAAGATTCCAATACTTCTTTCACGCTTTGCAATCGCAAAGGCGCTCACATAATGTGCAAAATAGACAAAACTCAAATAAATTTTGGCGCCTGCAAATATAATGCATTACGTAAAAACTTTCATATGCATAACCGCACCATAGTGACAGCCCAAACCCACCCTGTACATCAATGATCAGTGCAGAAGTTTCTATGAATGCTTTTCTCCTGTGTTTCCTCTTCCTCTTCCACGTCCCAACCCTCCCACCTCTTTCTGTCTGTCACTCCGATAGTTTAATAGTTCTTCTACTCCCTAGTAATCTTAGAAATATCTCTGCACTGTGGTCCTTTGGCTCACATTACCCAAGGCTAGTCCACACTCTTGAAACTGTAACCTTATGATTCTGCAGGCCAAACCTAATGGGACACCAGAGTCCCAACCCGCCCCAACCAGCCCAGTGGATTAGTGCTACTCGGATCTGATCACATCCAGGCCCATCACAGAGGCCCTTCAGACCAAGTAACTGCAAATCTGAGGTGGCAACTCTGGGCCCAAGACCTGCCTGAGTTTACCCATAGCCTCAGGTCATGTGGCTTCGCTGACCAGCCTTGATGGCCTCAGGGGACTAAAACAGCAGCGGCAGAGAGACAGACAGCAAGACTGACCCAGAAAGACCAGCATAGTGAGACACATGATAGTCCCATGATCACCTCTCCTGGTTTTCAGTTGGTGAAGCTCTGGACTAAAGAACATCTGGCAGGCATCAGCGAGGGACATGTCTGTGGCTGAAGTGGGGCTAGTCACTAGAAGAAGAGGAGGGAATGCTTCTTATGGGTCACGGGGGTAATCCAAAGTGAGCATATAGCAATAGCTAAACTTACTACTTTATGGAACAGTTAGCCACTGACATAAATGAGTTGGTTGTAAAGTCTGTGTCCAGCTGACTCATCCTGAAACAATGTTCCCTTCGAAGAATTTTAAATATGTATATGATGGGTACTTATGAAATAGAAATAAATAACTAAGGCTGTAACTATATATCTGAGTTAGCATCCTCACTAACTGATAACAAATGAAGACAAAACTAAAAGGCGAAGCACTGTTTTGTGTTGAATTGTACAAGAATTATAGACAAAAAAATAAGATATGACAAATTAAGTACCTTTACTTTTGTTGCTGTATAACCACATTTGACTTGCTAATGACGGTGATGAGTGCTAATGCATGCTAAAGATTAAGGATGTGCTCAACAAAATCTTAAGTTTAAAAGGTTGCTCAAACTAGGGTTGAACTGTCAAAATCAACCTGAACTCTGGTAACACCTACGTGATACTGATCCTTTATGATGATACCTTCTTGGAAAAAAAAAATACAGCAGTATCAGGACATAATAAAAAAATTATTTGGTCAGTAGCAGGTCCCAAAATCGTTTAAATCCAACCTCAGATAAACTAAACTAACTGCCAAATCAAAACAGTTGCCTCAAGGCACTTTATGTTGTAAGGTAAAGACCCTACAATAATTACAGAGAAAACTCAACAGCCAAATGACCCCCTTTGAGCAAGCATTTGGTGACAGTGGGGAGGAATAACTCCCTTTTAACAGGAAGAAACCGCCGGCAGATCCAGGCTCAAGGAGGGAGGGGCAGCCATCTGCTGCGACCGGTTGAGGGTGAGGGGAGAGTGACAGGACAAAAGACACACTGTGGAAGAGAGCCAGAGATTAATAATAACTAATGATTAAATGCCGAGTGGTGTATAAACAGAGTGAAAAGAGGTGAATGAAGAAAAATAACACTCAGTGCATCATGGGGAACCCCCCAGCAGCCTAGGCCTATAGCAGCACAACTAAGGGAGGATTCGGGGTCACCTGATCCAGCCTTAACTATAAGCTTGATCAAAAAGATAATTTTCAAGCTTAATCTTAAAAATAGACAGGGTGTCTGCCTCCCGAATCCAAACTGGGGGCTGGTTCCACAGAAGAGGGGCCTGGAAGCTGAAGGTTCTGCCTCCCATTCTACTCTTAAGTATCCTAGGAGCTTTTAGGACTACAGAACCTTAGAGTTAAGTCAGAAAGATCAATCGGAGAGAAAGAGTCTAAACAAATACCAGCAGAACTGAAAGCAGCCGAACATAAAGATATGTCTTTGACATGGTCATGAATAATTTTTTTCTCTAATGGTTAAAATTTTATTTGTGAAGAAATCCATGAAGTCATTACTAATGAAAGGAATACTCAGCTCAATAGAGCTCTGACTCTTTGTTAGCCTGGGTACAGAGCTGACAAGAAACCTGGGGTTGTTCTTATTTTCTTTAATTAATGACGAATAGTAAGATCTCCTAGCTTTATGGAGGGTGTTTTATAGAGCAACAAACTCTTTTTCCAGGTTAAATGAGCATCTTCTAAATTAGTGAGACGTCATTTCCTCTCCAGCTTATGTGTTATCTGCTTTAAGCTGAGCGTTTGTGAATTATACCACTCATCGGGCACTTCTGATTTGAGGCTTCCTTAAACTGAGTTACAGCACTTTCAGAAAGACTGTAATAAAAACTTTGGCAAGAGCTGTAATAAAACTTATCCCCCAGTGCTATGTAATCCATGAAAGTAAATGTAAATGTTATCAGGTGTGTGTTAATACAATGCCTAGGAAGAAAGCGATGAGCAGTGATCTTAGGGAAACAATTGTTGCTGCCCATCTATCTGTGAATTTATTAGACCATTTCAAACAATGAAAAAGATTATTCGTGAGTGGAAAACATTCAAGACAGCTGTCAATCTTCCCAGGACTGGATGTCGCAGCAAATCCACCACAAGGTCAGACAGCGCAGTGCTCAGAGAAACTGCAAAAAACTTGGATTTGGACTTATTTTGCAGCCACGGGACCTGGGTGCCTTGCAGTCACTGAATTGATCACGAAACTCCCCAATACACCAAAGTATTCTAGAGGGAAATTTGAGGCCATTTGTCTGATAGCTCAAGCTGGGCTGAAATTACATCAAGCAACAGGACAATGAGCCAACGCACAGCAGCAAATCTACAACAGAATGACTGAAAAAGAAAAGAATCAAGGTGCTGCAATGGCCCAGTCAAAGTTCAGAACTCAAGCTGATTAAAATGCTGTGGCTGGACCTTAAGAGTGGTGTGCATAAACAAATTATCACAACGTCAATGAACTGAAGCAACGTTGAAAAGGAGAGTGGGTGAAAATTCTCCACAACGATGAGACTGATAAAGTCAGACAGAAAGCAATTACTTCAAGTTATTCCTGCTAAGGCTAACTTACTGAATCATAGGATGTACTTAGTTTTTCTACATTTGATAATGCCACTGTATAATATGTAATGTTGTTCATCTGAGGTTGCATTTAAATAATTTTCAGACCTTGTAATGGCCAGATTTTTTAAAATTATTATTATGCCTTGATATATAAGACCTTAGAATTAAAAGAGGGTGTACTTTCTTTTTGATGTGACTGTATTTAAAGTGCTCCCCGAGTGTCACTCATGTTTCTTATATGTTAAATAGCTGGAAATGCTAATGGTGGCTGCTTTTATTATTTATTTACATGGCCACAAGAAGTGATCCAACTTTAAAAGATTCCTATCACTCACAATATCACAAATGACTGATAAAACTGTGTTCTGGTGGACGACACTCTTAAAGTTTGTCTTTTTGATCAAATCTCTCCAATTTATTAATTTTTTTATGACTCCTGTTTTTGCAAAAAGACTTCCATTTGTAGAGAAGTCTATGCGAAAACAGCCCTCAGCTCACTCACTCTGTGACCTCAGTGAACTCCTTCCTGATGAGTTTAAGAGCTCAATCGCTAGTTTCAGGTCATACTGAACAGAGGTGGATCGCTGCAGCTCTGAACCTGTTTTCACAACCGCTTCATTAGTTTTCCACAAACATCTATGGTCCATTTCACTGACAATCAAGACAGCGTGACCATGAAGCTCAACAGCTTCCCTGAGATCTGTGACACTACAGTAAACCAGCCCAATGCTTTGAATAAAGGTGTACTGTACAAACAAGGACAAATCAGAACAAACAGAGGAGCCACTTAGTAAGCGAGAAAAAAGGAGACATTAAGAGAGTACAAAGACAGAGAGGGAAAGCAAAACCAGGCTGATTGCAAAACTCACTTAAAGGCAGTGTCAAAAGAATTAGGTCCATTACAGTACATCCCACACAGCGTAATCAAAGCCAGCGGGTTGACAGGGAGCTAGTGAATATGTGGTGGGCGTGGAATATCTGAAATATCAGGCAAACCTTGTATGTTGATCAGCCTTTTTAATCTGACTGGATTACAGTTAATTAGCCCACAGGCAATGAAGCACATGTAATGCAAAGCTCTTTTTATAGGCTGACTTGATTTCTCTTGTTGTTAAGATTCTAGTGGTTGAAGGGTGTAGAGATGTATAGTCAGTGACCTATATGAGGGACAGTTCAGCACTAATATTTTTCTGATAATAGCACCAGAGGTTCACATTGAGGGCACATTGCTCACTCATCATGGGATTTAAATATTAGTGAGCTCGTGCATATCACATGTCATGTATGCCATTTGATTTTGTATAAGGTTATGTTATGTTAGCACATCTGATAAAAGTGTATAGTTGTTATCTAATGTTAGAGGTGTCAGTACAATGTAACAGTTTGAAAATCAGTCATCACTTTCCCTGCTGCAGCCATTCATTTATGGAACATGCACCCACCTTTCAACACATAAAGCTTTTCGTTTTAAAAGCCCACCTCCCTATTCATCAGCTTTGCTATTGTGAGACAACATGGCCATGCTAGGCTGTGTTTTCAATGTTGTTTACAGGTATTGTGTTCAGGGCTGTTGGGCCAGTCTAGCCTGGCCTCCAGGCCATTGTGCCTGACCACAATAGATAATGAGCTATCCACCCATATGCAGCCAGCAGAAGATGGACATACACCCACACACACACAGTATGATTTCACAATGACAGGGACACAAGCACTCGGTCGGTGTTGTCCACAGATTATAATGATTGATCTGTTTGTATTTATTTTCTGCCATGAAATATTCAGACTAGGGCAACTTTCTCTTAGTATTTGTACTGAGATTTGTGTCTGAAAGCATTTAACGGAAGGTCAAGAGCCTGATCAGGTGTTCCTCACAAGCCTGTGAGACATTCAATTACCAGCACAGTGGATGACTAATTTAACCAACCTTCTGGCTTTATAATCAAATATCGCATCCATCGACTGGGGATTTTGTCAAGTTATCAGAAATAAATACAATCCAGTATTTCTGGTTTCTGTACTTAATTGTAGGATATCTGTGCTGATTTTGATGTTAGAAATATGATGCAAAATTACTGGAGGTAATTCAAATGCAGCCATTAGAAGTTTCACATGAAGCAAATGGTCCTGAAACTCCTTTGGGATAATTTAATACGGACACAAGCTTTAGCTCTGATCCACATTGCACTTCACTCTCAGAGCAGAGTATTACTGATGTGAAAGCACCTTTGTAGGTTCTTTAAAATACCCACCAGGTGGACAAACTCAGGTGGATCCTTGAGCAGTTAAGGAGGTAACACAGCAAGTGCCGCAACTGATGCAAAAGAGAGGCCACCTCACTGACGGTGGCCACATCAAAGGGAACCTGGTTATTAATGGGTAAGGAGGGCACTGCAGGCTGCATTACCATCACATACACCTCGCTGTCCTCATTTATGCTAAGCAGCACACACAAACACACACTGAGCATGTGTGCGGCAGGCCGGACACACACCATGACCACACAAGCTA
This sequence comes from Australoheros facetus, assembly GCA_030220045.1. Classification (NCBI taxonomy): domain Eukaryota; kingdom Metazoa; phylum Chordata; class Actinopteri; order Cichliformes; family Cichlidae; genus Australoheros; species Australoheros facetus. The sequence goes on from JASGAU010340282.1 coordinate 9,022, forward strand.
CGAGGAACAAACTGGGTTCTGTAGTCAGAATAACCAGAAGCCTCTGTTGCCTCTCACAATTAATTAGGCAACTTATTGAGCTCAAGATGCAATATGCATGTTAATTTAATGGCTTATGTCTGGTTTCAGAAAATAGAGAAAATGCTTTGATGTTCACAAAACTTGGCAGTAAATCACTGGCAGCAAACAATGACAGAATTAATGAAGACGGAGAAGACAATAGCAAAGGCTATTGTTGCAAATACATGCATGCTATTATCTAGAAATGCATGCATGGTAAATGTGAATCAGCCAATGTTGTGCCACTGAGTGTGTTCAGGCTTACTATCAATGCTCTCTTACCGGTCATGAGTGCATCAAGTGTGATGGTGAGCTTAGCTTTTTTTGTTAATTAGTTTGATTTATTTTGGAGCAGTTCCATACCATACACTTTATATAAACAATGGATCTAATCACCATGACACCTCCCAGCGGTTTGTGAACTCTTATTTTGAATTATTATGTCTGTCACTGTGTTATCATTTTTGGAGCAACAGCTGACCATACTTGGACAAGAGGTTGGACTGCTAAGTTTCCAGCTAATGCTAGCTTGGTTAGCAACATGATAACCAACTGAGTTATATAGGCCACAGATAGAATACTAATGTTCACTCACCAAGACCTAGACTTCTTGGACAGGCACTTAGTACAGTTAAATATACAGCAAGCCATGTTATTTGTCAGATAATTGACAGAAAAATTGTTTAAACCAGTGCCAACACCACAAACCCAGTTGAAACGCCCAGTTCAGTGTCTCAAATTAGCTACCATACCTGTCAGTATAAGCGGACCAGCCCCTAATTTTAATAACATTTAAATTGGGGCGCTATTAAGAAATCAAAATAATTTTTTTACCAGGCCATAAACACTTTTATTCTGCTGTAAAGTCACATTTTTCAACATGTGAATCTATGAAGTGGCCATTCAAGGACTATGGATTTGGGCTTACCTCAGAGGGTGCCATTTGGTCCATAAGTGAAAATGAACCTCAAACATATTCAACATATTCATTACAGAGAATACCAATGACCTAAAAACCACATGTCAGCATAAACTTAAACGTTCTCAGTGCTGCTGATGTGTGGGTGCATTCAGGCACATCAGTAAAGTGTTTAAATGCATAAAAACATACTGTATGTCACCTGATGGTATCACATGGCTTTAACTTCTAAATACTGCACAACATGCTTTCAAATATTTACAAAAATCATGCAAACTTAAAATATATTTGTCCTGTGTTTACATTTTAAAAAGAATTAACTGGATGAACTTACTAATTTTAATATTTCCATGTATAGAAAATTACCTCACTTTATGCAATGTTCTAAATCAGGACCTTCATGAGGGCATCTTTGGATGGACGTTTTTTTTGCATGGTGGAGCAGAAGTGAGTGATTTAGGTCACATGCAAATGTCTTGCTTGTAATATTTTCAGCATGTGTTGATCCATCTGGAGCTTGCAGCAAAATAATAAGCACAAGCCTGGCTAGCATGTGCCGACATTCAAAAGGCGGCAAAGACATGCTCAACAGCTAAAGGCAATGTGCTGTAGAGATGCTTAACAGAACTAGGTTAAAACTACTTTCATTTTCCTACTCTTGAATTTGTAAATAGGTGAGCAATGATCCCAACAGCCAAAGATCAGGACCCATCACTTGTTGATTTTTGTCTAAAATACATGTTGAACTCAGCAAACCTTCATGTAATTGTTCACAAATGCTACAAAGTGGCCTATTTTAGTGGAACACTGTTTTGTTCAGTGGCGAGAGCTGCAGGGAATGATGTCTGTGCGCCCTGTGTTGCAACAAAAATTAATTAAACACGACTTTGGGTCGTGATCACACATGTCACGTTAGATCTCAGTGCAAGAATCTTCACGCTGAATGCAAGGCCTCATCTAATTATGGAAAAGTTGTCAAGGCGTTGGCGCTCCTGCTTGGTATCTGCGTGTGGTACCCGCCCGAGAAACAACAAGCTGTCGGAAACCTGCGCCCACCACTGCCTCTCAGGATAAAACCTGTGCGACGTGCAGGCCTCACGAACTGTCTGAGAAAACAGAGACATCTCTCTGAATTACTCACAGAATCACTCACAAGGATGGTTGAACGGTTGGGAGCTGCTGAGCTGAGGTTCCTTGATAATGGTCCTCATTCAGTCTACCACCAGCAAGGCAGGGTACAGAAGTTGCTGAGAAAAATAAAAGTCTCTTTCTGTAACAACTTGTGTTGTCTCACATCAAGAATAGTACTTTCACTGGGTTGTTTTTTTATAATAACTGCAGCTGCTGTTACACCCAAATTTCCCCTCTGTGGGACAATAAAGGCTGTTTCTTCTTCTTCTTTTCCATAGACTTTCATAGATTTCAGCGTTGGTGATCGCAGGAGGTTAATTCCGCTTTGATTGCTGATTTGAGGCTGAGTCTGTCTATCCATCAGCATCAAGATGCAGTTTCGTACACAGCCGCTGGAAACTTTGATATTTGTTAAAGAAATTTGCTTTGTTGTGCAGATAAACACGAAGTTACAGGAAATGAGGAATTTTATTTTCATTGTATTGGGAGCTTTTGTGCGGTGATCCTTTCACATGCTGAACAAGGTTAATTCAAAAAGGACACAGAAAAGCTACATGTTGTTTGGGCCCCATTCTTACTTAGTGGTTGTACTCCACAATCAATATATTTCAACTTTTAATGCAGCCATCTTTATTGAGTAACAACAAAACGTGGCATACTGGTGCAAACAGAATCCTTGAAGTGTAAACTGCTGTCCAGATGACGACAGGGCTGCTTTAGAATTCACATAGCAGATGCTGGCGGCTGATGCACAAACAGGTTACACAAACAGGTTTTAAACGCCTCCTTCCAAATAGTTTCTTTTGTTACCAAGGCTTGTGAGTCTTTGGGTGACTTGGAAGTTTAATACAATGTACTTACAGATACTACATTTTGGTGATAGACAAAAGTTTCTCCTGTTTATCCACTTTGTTTTATTTTTATTTTTTTAATTCACAGCTTAAGGGTTAATGCAGTATCTTCAGGTAGACCTACCAAAATACCCACCAATCAATTTGCATCAACAGATTTATAATTAAATCATCTAACCTTATTGTTCATTATATCTAATATCTAATACATCTTTATTTAGGGGCAGCATGGGTGGTGCAGTGGTTAGCACTGTTACCTCACAGCACAAAGGTCCTTGATTCAAAGCCACCTTAGTCTGGGCCTTTCTGTATGGAGTTTGCATGTTCTCCCTGTGTTTGCATGGGCTTTCGCCAGGTACTCCGGTTTCCTCGCACAGTCCAAAGACATGCAGTTACTGGGCTTAGGTTAACTGGTGATTCTAAATTGCCCATAGGTGTGAGTGTGAATGGTTTTCTGTCTCTCTGTGTTAGCTGTGTGACAGACTGGCGACCTGTCCAGGGTGTACCCTGTGTTGTCCAATTTAACAATATCATCTCCACCACTGCCCCAGAGGTGGAGCAATGCAGGACTCTGTTCACGGTTTTATGTATATGAAGACATAGGCGGTGAAATTAGACTAAAGGCAGGACTTCCTTTAAAGATTTGGCGCATTAGTGCATGTGTAATAGTCATAATCTGGTGTTATCTTGATGCATGAGCAACACAAGGGGAAATGACAGAAGAGAATGCACTGTTTGGCTGAAATGGTAAAAGCTGCTCTGTGGTGACATTTAAGGTTGCTGAGCTCTGCTTGATCAACATATAAGAGTGCCCTCTGCTGGTTGAACTTCACCTGTGGGGGGGAAACGTTTAAAAAAAACAAAGCTGGAGTAGTAAAGGTGCTCTGAGCAGTGGAACATGTCTTCATTTTAGGCCATACAGGCCCCGTATGTCCTCCACTGCTGTTTCATTGTTTCACAGCATCATACATCAGCAAAGAACACCATCAAACTCAAACCAACACCTTTTATACAGTCATTAAAGTACAAGGCTGACTGAAACTGTTGAATATAAACTAAAATAAACTCATAACAAAAAGCAGACACTGTGAGGAGTGAAAGTTATTTTGGCCGGTTGTGGGGCCTGGTGGATGTGTAGATGGGGGAGGGTGTTTGGGTAAAATGTCAGACAGGCGACTGGGAGGATGGGTAGACAGACTCACACAGGCAACTTTCCCTTGGGGGTCTTTACTGATTGGCACTGATCAAAAGGTCTTAGCAAGGTGCCATTTAATATGAGACTGTAAACAAGGTCAAAAGGATGTCGGGTTACAGCTGCCAGATACTCAAGCCTGTGACCAGCAAGGTGCCAGAGAGGGCTGCAGGGAGAGGCAGAAACACAAGAGAGAGGCAGAGTGACTTCACAGCATATACACTGAAAATCAACGGCACACAAACAGGATCATTTAAAGTTATTATATGAATAATTTTAAGAACTATATAAATATATTGCACCAGCTATAAAATCTTAGTGTGTTTGGGAATGTGGAAATCAACCAGTTACCTCAAAGTAATAAAGAAGTTAGCAAGAAATAACATAAAATATCAGGTAACCTTAAGAACTGTTGTAATAGCAAGAAGTAAAACATATTTTATTCGATAAATTATGTAATAGCTAAAAGTAACAGATGTACAATGAAAAGAGATGAAATTGTTGTAAAATAAATAAACAGTTCAGTTAGCTGAAAGTAATAAAACATCTAAAAGTAATAGCTGGGTAAAGTTTTGTTAGCTAATGGTAATGTTTGCTAAAAAATAAATAGCTGAAGATGAAATTGTTTGAATGGGAAATAGTAACTAAAAGCATTTGTTAAAAATGCATAAATGTATGTAAAAGTAATGAATAAACAGTTTGAATAGGTTTTATTATTACTTGAATATTGTTTGAATTAAGACACTGAAACACTAGCTATTGGCTAAATGACAGCTAGTAGAAATATTTAGCTTTAAAAAAGTGGAAATATTATGCTAAATAAATACTTAATATTGCTGATGAGTTTTAATCAATAAATGGATGATGTAATGAGATCAAAGTACTGAAACAATAGACTATCTAGCTCTTTTCAGTAACAATGTAAAGTTGACCAAATAATCAATTTTTATTAATGGCAATGTAACAGACAATTTCTGATACATTGTTTCACATGTGTTACACATGCAGTGTTCAATATATATTTAAAAACCCATCCAGATTAATACATTAGAACCTGACTGTGATGATAAAGGGTTCTTTAGGGTTATGAGGGTCTGTATGACAGCAAAAAAGACCAAAAAATAGGCCGTTAACATTCAGTGTTTTGGACATAAACACTCTGAATTACAGATGTGTTTTGCTTGCGCCATTCTAAGATCAAATTGTTCTTGAACCAATCTTCACATTAAGAACCCGTTCAGACAAAACTGAAGTTATAAATAAAACTTCAATATCGTGTTTTTATACTCTTCAAGACACATCTTGAGCAAAATATGCAATCAGCACCACTTGTGAACATTTACACCTTTGAACTGCATCAGGACTTTACGCTCTATTAACAGCACATTACTGGCTGTTTAGGAATGAGGTCAAGCCAAAAGCTTGTTATATATTACCATCATATATCTAACATTTAACAATTCAAACAAACAAACAAACCCCAAAACATTCGTGCGCATTGACTTTTAAACAGCCCTGTACAGTTTGTTCTTTTTCTTCAGAATCATTTTTAGGTTTGAACATGGCTGGCTGAATTTCTCCAGCATTACAATTCTTGACTGTGTTGTGTAGAGTAGTTTTTATGCTTTATGGTATCAGAATACATCCTTCAGCTGCAGGGAAGCAGCAGAAGGGTTGTTTGGAATGGTGCAGTGGACTAATTTGCATACTGACAGATCTGCAGATCTGCAGGGGTACATCTAATTTTTTAGGGCATGAAGAGATTACTTTTAAGAATGGATTTAATCAATGCAGAGAGAGGAACTTTAACTCCTCGCTGTGTCTTTAACCATGCTCTAAAGTAGTTATTTTGAAGCATTATCAAAATTAACTTTTAAAATGAATTAACTGATTAACTTTATGTCTAGAATCTTCAGTCAAATCTAATAAAACCCTCTCGCAAAGTTTGCTGATTTTGCCTCAAAATGAGGTTTCAAAAATGTTTTCCCCCTCTAAAGTTATACTTCTCCTTAGATTTCAGTTCAGGACTTTCTCACTTAGACTGTCTGTCTAAGATGCTGCTGCTTATCCTATTATTTGCATACATAACCAAAGGAAAGTGATTTATATGTTGGTGACATACCTCGTGGGGCCTGCACAGCTACAACTAATAACTGGATGGTGTTGACATTGAGACATATTGATCCTCGGGTCAGAGCAGTGGTTGCCTGGGGCTGATTTGGGGATTTTAAAGGGAGGATGAAGCAGTGAAAGTGTGGGTAAAAAACAAAAAAACTCAGAATTTCGCCTGGGGTGGGACGCTGAACACTGCATGCTGACTGGTCTGGTTGTTTCTCTATCGATTTCAGACGGGGATGGGCAGAGGGCTAATCAAGGCCTCTGATACTGACTGTCTGGCAAGTGATTGATTAATTAATTAATGTAAAATCCTCCTCAGTTTAATTCAGAAGGCACCAGAAGAGCAGGGAATCCACAGCTGGAGAATGAAACAGTTTGATTGACCCACTGCTTTTATTGTGGCTCTCTTTCATGCATGCGTGCCTCGTTTTTGTGGGTTACATGGCTTGTGAATGCATTTGTTTGTTTGCCGTAATTGAGTTTGTATTAACAATTAAGCCTCGAAAGAGTTTTCAACTCAAATCACATTAAAAAAACAAAAACAAACCATACGCAGAAATGATTTTAAAGCAATAATATAAGCTGCCTGTACTGCAATGACATAAGATGGTCTCTAGAGAGCACCAGAGCACCATATCATTCAGTCCTTTGCCACAGTGTTCTCAAGTTGCTCATCATGATTTAGGAAACTAAATTCTGTCCTACACTCATGACAAAAATACAGAAATGTGTGTGTCAGTGGCAGGAACCTTTCCACAGGGATTCTCTTCAAAACTCAAGGTCTTATTCAAAGCCTCTTTTCAATCCAGATATAATGCTCAGTGCATCTTTGCCTTTTTGTCAGTACAGACGCGATAATTGGACATGGAAAATATTTATCAAACAATGTTTATTTGACAAACAATTTTCTGATTTGTGCTGATACAGTCTTAAAGCAACTGCATATTACAGTACAATTAAAAGTAACCTGTGAAAGCCTTTCCTCAGATACTGTTATTGTGAAATAATGCTACAGTAAAATTTGGTACAATACTTCATAACTGCTTTGTCTCCCAATTTTTACCAACTTTGAATATTTTTTTTATTTCAGTGCACTTCAATACTAGAGTGAGAGATAACTCCACTTAAGTGCTGTCACCAGTTATTTCACAGTAACATATGTCAATAAGAAAATTCTACACACAGTTTCTTTCATATCCCAGCATCACATCTTGTGATAATGTTGCATATCAGTAGTCGAGGTGCCTTTCCCAGGGTTCGCTCTATATGTCCAGTGCATTAAAGTTTGCATGACCGCACAGTCATACTGTCCTCGGGCCAGCAGTATGAGTCAACAACAAAGTCATCATAGTCAGTGCTGTAGGACAGTGAGCGTATATATGCTTCTTTGTCGGACGGTTCAGGGTGAAGTGTGGCCATGTTGTGCTCATAGGCGAACTCCATGATCTGTAACACACAGGTTTTTATCCTTTCGTATAGCTGGACCCACACATGATATGATAAAACTGCTGCACAGCGTGTGTCTGCTGAGCTCTCACCTTGACTGCCAGTTTGAAAGAGACATCCTTGATGGAGCTGAGAGGAGGATACAGTCTTCCCTCTGCCAGGTCCTCCTCAGTCACCAGGTGGGCCAGAACCTGTTTAACAGTAAACAAACAGTAGATATTAACAAAGAGCACAACAAATTGAAAAGGATACATATAGATTATAGATTGTGTATGCGCATGTTTTTACCTCTGCTGCAGTGAGGAAGATTTCCTCAGTAATATGTCGTAATGAGCAGGCAGTGACGCCTAAGCCCACACCGGGGAAGATGTAGGCATTGTTTCCCTGACCAGGGTAGTAGGTCCTCCCATCAGGCAGGGTCACAGGGTCAAATGGACTGCCACTGGCAAAAATGGCACGCCCCTGCATCACAGAATAGCAAAGTATTTTTACTGTGACTGTTCTCATTAAGGACGAGCATTAAAATCATTAAAATCAGACTGCATTGGGATGCAACTGCACAGTCTTCAGCACCTCTGTGAATGTGTAGCACTGCTCAGCAGTACATTCGGCTTTGCTGGTTGGGTTGCTGAGGGCAAAGATGATGGGGCGTTCATTGAAGGAGGCCATGTCCCTGATGATCTGCTCAGAGAAGGCTCCCGCAACAGCTGCCACACCTGGGGCAGAAAGCCATTAATGTGCAACATATTCCATTTGGCATTTGCTTTTTGGAGGTTTTTATAACTTTTTAGTTTTTTTCTCACTGTAGTCCACAAATGCGTGAGTGCCAGCTGACATCTTGCAACACGTGTTTTACCTATGATAGCTGTAGGTTTCAGTTCCCGCACCACATCCTCCAGTTTCTTCATCTGTGGGTGCTCATGGGCGAACCTCTCTTTCTCATGAGTCAGGTATTCCCGACCCTAAGGATGAAAATGAAAGGTATTCAGCCATTGGTAGAAACATCAGACACCAGAAAATCAAAAAAGTGGGCTGAGTTAAATTTGCTGAGTTCATCTTCATTTCTTTCCAAGAGGGATCATGGTAAAGACATGTTTGCAGGTTAAATAAGGTACCTTGACAATGAGCCCCTTGGAATCAACCATCCAGATTTTTCTTATGCTCTCTTCCTTAGAGAACCCCTCCTTCACCATGGCCATGGTGATCAGCTCAGCAATCCCCATTGCAGCCTGTGAGCGAGACAAACGGAAAGGGTAATGGGAGGATGAGAGGAGCTGCTTCATAACCCCTTTGTTCCAGCTTTGGCAGCTTTAGTTTCACATGACTAATCCCACCATAAAATCTCATCAACCTCACAAAAGAATATCTAAATCATAATGTCTTCTTTCTGTTGGAAAGCACTGCTAACTGCGGTAAAGAGGATTGAGAATAGACTTGATTGATGGTAATGAAATCACTGTTCTGTTCACTGGTCAAAATGCTGCTTCTCCCTTTTTACAACAGAATTAAGTATGTTTCATCAGCACTAAAAGTCCAAGTCTCTTCTTTAGAATGAGACCGTATTGCTTAAAAAAACAACATAGATTTGCACCCACCTCCCCTGCCCCTTGGAACACAATGGTGTGGTCACTCATTTTGCTTTTGGTGATGCGAAGGGCGGCCAGTAGTCCTGCTACTGCTACTGCAGCAGTACCTGAGGAATAGGAGAGAACAACTTCAGCACTTGGAGTTAAAGCTGTTCTTACTGGCATGTTTCACAGGGTTTTTAACACCGCTCTGCTTGTTTTACATTCAGTGTGATAGCAACATGATTCCATAGAAACGCAGGACACATGGGACAAGTGACCACATACGGTATGAGATGAACCATAACTAAAGCAAGGGCTAGTGCAGGATGTCCAGACGTATAGAGCCCAGGTTTTGAGAGGTGATGTGTGGCTGTTTGGGGACACTGAATTATTTTGACTACAAATCCCAGCAGGTGACAAGACTCTTAACCTAAGTCAGCAGAGGCTGTGTGAGGATTGACTCCTAACCTGAGTCTGCTGCTTGGAGGCCAGGAGGCCTCTGTAACAGGACTGCAACAGAAGCTGTTAATGATTATATGTGGCTTCAAGAGACATGTGCAAATAAGAACTGAAAACTACTTTTCTTTCTTGCACTCATTCTTCGCTTCGAGGCTGTGAATAGCACAAAATGAGTAGATTTTCCAGGATGAGATTTCATTAATTGCTGACTGATTGTTGTATTACTGCTTTTTTTTATTATTGCTATTGACTTTATTTTTACTGTATTCAGTATAAAACCTGAAGTTAAAGTAGAAGTTTACTATCCTCATAAAGCTGGGCTCATTCTCATGTGCAATTAGCCTCCCCTCAGTGATGTAAAAGTAGAGACTGTGACTCTGAAATAACATTCCTTCAGCAGTAAAAGTGCACCTACTGATAAAAAACTATCCAGTTTTACACAGGAGGGGAGCTGTCATTACCCAAAGTGATTTCTAGTCTTCTTGGAGTTGGTCAGCAAGGGCACTAATGAAAAAGTAGCAAGGAGGGCTTTTAGGAAGTTAAATAAATACAAAAGCAGCCCATTTAGAGCTGAAGTCTGGTTTTAACATCTGGTGTTTTTCCTCAGCTTTTTAATCAGCCGTCCTGACAACTGCGCATGCGTGACTGCCTGCTGAGTTACCTTGGATGTCGTCGTTGAATGTGCAGTACTTGCTGCGGTACTTGCTCAGCAGACGGAAGGCGTTAACATTGGCAAAGTCTTCAAACTGAATCAGACAGTCCATTCCATACCTGTGAACAGAAGAGCAGCATTACATCAGACTGAACCAAAACAGGGCATGAAAAGAAGGGCGCTAAAGCAAATCGCTATTTTACCAGCAAAATTTGGCCCACACATGTAGAGAAAGCACTTTATTTTCACATTAGGTCAAACGTCTAATAAAAGTGACTGAGTTGCAATAAGGTCAGCTCGAAGCAAAAGAACATAGAGGCCAGTCAGTAACGCAGCAGTGCTGGACTTTACAAAAACCTATCACATACAATCAACGGAGCAACAGAGGAGCCAGTGCTTATAAGCTCCTACATCAGCCCAGCGTTGTAAGGCAGTAAACAAGATGTATCAGCCAAATGGAATCCCGAGTTTCCATGTCTTTTAATAGATGGACCATTTGTTCAGGAATTTGCTTGATGTTTGGAGAACAGCTCTGCTTTCTTGTCCGACAAAGGTTTTCAGATGTAGGAGGAAAGGTAAGCTTGACCTGGTGAAGGTGCTTGTTATTGTCCTAAGGTTTCGTGTTGATTTGGGGGTGGGGTGGGGTGAATTCTTAGTCAGGATATTTGAGCTTTGGTTTTTGTTTAGGTTTTCCTCTTATTCTAGTCTTTGACTTTTTGGATTATTTTTAGGTAAAGTTCTTGATTTCTGCTTAGATTTTATCGTCATTCTAGTAATTCTGAGCATTAGTTGTTGTGTTATTTGAGTTCTGAGCCTCTTCAGTTTCTAGATTTTTTGTACCAGTTAAGTTAGTTTTAAAATTCTTGGTTTTTATTAAACATCAGTTTATAACCCAGCCATGGGGGTGGCCACAAGCCGTCTGAGGCCTGGATAACTGGGGAGGGTTGCCTGTGTTTGGGTTCACACCTCTGCACACCACTCTTCATAATGGTGTTCATGTTAATAAAGCTAATTAAAGGAAAATTCCAGGACTTTCAATGTAAGATGTCTGCTTTTGTCATTCCAAAATAAGCATGTTCGTATCAGCAAACAGGGGATGAGCTATTGTGATTTTTTTTTTTAAACAATCTGGACAGGAAAGCCCAGCACAGTTTATCAACCAGTAAACAGGATGAACGATGAATTTTATTGACAGCTCTAGTCGAACCAGCTAGTACCAAAAAGTCTTTAAATGCTGAAAAAGGACAGAGGTCTGTAATCAAGAAGCACTGACTTGTCTAACTTTGCAAGCAAACAGCTGTTACATTTTTTTTTTTTTTACATTTGGTGTAAATTACAGTCTTGTGCACTAATTTACAACAAATGAATCATATTCATTTAAAGTCATACTGGATTATATATATAAAGGGTTGCATACATGTGGAAACAAAATTGTTATCTTAGGCAGAAAATTGTTAAATAGGAAACTGCTAAATAGTATCATTCTTTATTTAAAAAAAAAAAACACCACCTCTTATCTAAAAACTTCAGGCTCCTCAGGCTCCCCAGCAGTAAGCCCGTCAACTTTTAGTTAAATTGCATGAATGGATGTAATAAAAATACAAAAAAAAAGAAAAAAGAAAGAAAAGGAGCATGCATTGTAAATAGCTGTATCATTAATCTCCTTCAAGTGTTTTTTATTTGCCTGCAGATTTTTGTTTCGCCCCATACTTCTGTGAGGAAGAAGACTAAAAGCTACAGATACAGATGCAAACAGCCAAGGTAGAGTGGCAGATAAAATATAGCAACATGTATAAACTGCAGCTGATATTTTTGCCATTTTGTTTTGTTGAGGTGTTTTAATGAAGACAGCTGGAATCCACGGTAATCAGCGTGAAGCAGCGGCACAGAAATGTGGCAGCTGCTATCCGTGAACTCATACCGACTAGCTGCAAACACAGGATTTGCTGCTTTGTCTTCGAAGGAAAGCCTTATACAAGGTAAAGTTACAGTTAAAACCCTGTAGCACACAAAAACTCTCACATTTTTGTTGAACCCACATTAAAACCAGAATGTGTGAGATTATTAAATCAGAGTCAGAGTCCTTTGAAATATGTGACTCTCCGAGAGTAAAGAGCTTCGAAAGCTATATAGAACTGTTTATGTGTACTATTTCAAAGATTATAGCAGCAGTAGAAAAGGGCGAGGCAGTCTGAAACCTGTATTAAAACCAGAGCTCATGTTTCAGTGAGTGAGTGACGGAGGAAATTGGGGACAGGCCAAGCAAACAGAGCGAGTCTCCTCTAACACCTGCAGCCCTGTCAGCTAACTGAACAGTGGAAGGGGCCAAGCATTTTAAAATCCTTCCACATTACAAGTTCCTTGCCTTCTTTTCTTCTTCCCTTTTCATAAAACCCCACCTCGTACCACACGAGGGAAAATGGTCCTTGTTTGCGCTGTTACTTGTATGTCTCACTAAAGCTGTTTCCCACTTGTTCCACTGGCTGCTAAACTCCTCAGATTTTCAGCAAGGATGGAGGAGGATGAAGCTGAGCGGAAGCGAGGCAATAAAGGAATGCATGAGAGGCGGCCTGAGTTCAGCTGTAATAAAACTTGATGTCCTTACGAGAGCGTGCCATCACTCGGTCAGTGTTAATCCTTGACACAGCCATGGATGCCTTGTGCAGAGACTGACAGTGCAGCCGACTTACTGCCAAGACTGCAGCAGTGCTGAGGAGAGAAATGTGTTTTCTATCAAGCAGTGAGCAGCACTAAAGCACTGAGAGCCTGTGTGAAGACGAGGAATAATGAGGCCAAGAAGGGAGCTATAAACTTTTCATTGTGTTTGGGCTTCAGGAGAAAGAGACAGGCGACGGGCGAGGATAGATGCGGCCTTGCCCAGTCACCAGCACAGCACCCTTTGGTACAGCTTGGTGCAACTCTCTTCCACAGAGGTCACACCAGTTCACATAGAGCCAAGGGAGTGCAGTGAGAATAATGCTCACTCGATGCAACTATTCTCAGCAAAACTGTAAAAGCACTGATGGATCTGTATTCAAGATAGATCTACTGAGAGACATTTTATAATGACTAAGCTGGAAGCGCATATTTATGTGCATTCACTGACCATAAACTACAGACCGACTCTCTGTGGTTGTGGCAGAAAGAAAAGAGCATCTTTCCGCTGCAGAAAGCTCTTTGGTCTGGAGCCTGCTCCAATAAAGATAGGGGGAGTGTTTCTGACAGCATGTATGTGTGTGCTTTGTCTAGAACAAAGCTCATGTTGGAGGCCATTTGTGCTCGCTGTCCCTATTCTGCTTAAAGGCCTGTAATCTGTTTTTGGTGACCTGCTGAAACCTGACAATGTGCTGCTGTTCCAGCTGAATTTAAAGAGAAGAAAAAAAAAACTGTACAAAGAAGCAGGATTTGCTTTTGTGTCTGCTCTAAAGTATCAATGGCAGATACCTAAGCAAACCCGGGCCCACCCAAAAGATGACAAACATTCACCATATTCCTGACTGTGCTGTGAAAAATGCATTAATCCCCGAGCAGAAGCGGAGAGAGGTGCAGAGATTGTACTAATACAGAATAAGCCAGAATTTTAAGAAATAAAATGCAGATGTTTAAAGAGAAAGTTCCACTGTGAATCTTTTGCCTTTGGTTGTTTTGGATTGGCAGAGATTAAATTAATTAGTTTTTCAAGTCTACTTTAAACTATAGTAACACTCAGTGGGCATCTCTATTGGAAAAAAGAGCCATAAAGAAAGAGGAGAGCAGTAAATGTTGGGAATTAGGTGGTAAGAAACTGGTGTTTTAGGGCAGATCACATGTTGTTTAAATTACTGAGTACTTAAAAAAAAAAAACATTTACAGGGCTGGCAGAAAAATGAGAGGGTCAAGACATCAATGATAGTATCATAGTGTTATCTTTATATTGATTTGTACAAAATACAATTCTGGATCCTTAAATTCCTTGTGTTTCTTCTTCTGTGCATACTGGTGAGTTTCAACCATCTCTTTTTTCTTTGGTACCCTTATATACTGTGAAGTTTTTCACTCACTTTACAGGTTATTTATTTCTATATTTACAGCAGCTTTAAAGTTCAGCTTTGAAACACAGAAATTTAGTGCGTAAGACCTTAAACTCAAAATGAAGCTCCGGACTTGCTGGGAAGTTTTGAGACTTTATGCTCAGCTATATTATGCAAAACAGTGACATTTTTTTCCACATTTTCATGGCCATTATTATAAAGATGGGGACGGATTAAACCTGCCACTGGATAGGTGCGAAAGATCGCGTGTCGTCTCGGTGCTTTGCTTTGTCAACAGCGGTGTCTGTTCACAGAGCTTTGAGACCAAAAAGGGCGTCATGGGAAAATCAAACGGCTGTTTCAGAATGCAAAAACATGACAATGAAAAGTGGTCCTTCTCCTATAGCTGCTCCTATGACTGAAACCGACAAGCAGATACCAAAAAAAAGGGTAAGCATTAGTATTCTTTCATTGGTGAATCCAGCAGCAGAGCACAGTACCTGTGATCAATGACACCACATGGTTGCTGAGAGAGAGATGGTAGCAGGCGACATCTCACTCATAACCAACAGACATTTGTTGGCAGAAAATGTCGACACACATTAAATTGATATTATTGCTAAAAATGCCCCCTTTTATATTCTAGTGCATTCATTTGAAATTTCAGTTCACATGAATTTACTGTCCCCTTCCTAACTGTGAGGCCCTGTTTCATGTCAACTTGCCTGACTGAGCTTCTGCTGCTGCCCTCAGATATAAACAGGAGACACTAGCTAACAGTAGCTTCAGTAGCCTCTCACACATAGCCATTAGGTACCTTGTTTGGGTGTAAATAGGCTTTGATCAAATCAGTAAAGTGACTCATTTTCACCTGTAAGACTGAGCAGAGGATAGCCATTTGGCCCTTTGTCCCCGACCCTCCACTTTATATACTACCCACATACTCATCCTACACCATCACTTGTTATAGTCCTCAATTATGCTCTTACAGGCTTCTGAAGATGACTGAGAAAACAGATTTTCAAAGTGTATTTGAAGGCTATGTTGTATCAGTGCCAGCTTTTATTGTAAGCCAGTCACTCATCCTCTACTTGCACAAAATAAATGATCATGTGAAAATAGGTTTTTGATTAGATTTGAATGTCTAAAAACAGGAAACAACCAGACAGGCAGTCAAGACTGCAGCCTGAGCTTTCATTCCATTGGACTGTTTAAGGAATCTGAGCCACTCGACTAGAAAAAACACAGGTCCTCTTTTTACTTAAAACCTTCTTTTCATCATGATTTGTGATTTGCCGCAATAAAGTTGCCAGCAAAAGCAAAGAAAAGACTCTTAGACTCATTGTTTTCACAATTTACAGTCACTCGGCATTTACTGCTAAAGCAGTCAGTACATTGAGAGTAAGCGCTTATGACATTAACATTAATGTTTGATAGTATAACAAAAAGAGAGACGTGAGCCGACAGACGCATTCCCATGTGGCGAATCACTCAGACGTTTATGTCTCTATTTCTGAGGAGTTAACGAGTGACCCAGCTCCTTCAGGAAACGTGATCTGGCTTCATCTGAGACTTGATGAAACCTGAATCTCCAGCTAAGAGGAAGTAGGTGGAAGTCATTTATGTTTCCACAGCTCAGGGGGAGAGGAGACGATATGAACTTCATTTAGTGCATTCATGCTGACTGCAAGAGCCAAAGAACTCAGCAAAGAAGGTCACAGACAAGGGTGCTCTGTCCAAACACAGCTGTCGAACTAGTGTGCATACACGTGTGTTTGTATACACATACGGCTGTCTGCTACCTCTGTCCCTACGGGGGTTTGTGGCTGAGTCCTTAATAAATTCCCAGCCCCCTCTCACTCTCCAGAGAGCTAGCATCTCTCAGCACACATTATTTCTCAAATCCCTGAGCCGTCATTAAAAAAAAAAGCCACATTCTGCATTCTTTCTCCTCTGTTGATCCTTTCATTGATCCATACTTCCATCAGTCTGTCTGCCTGTTCCTTACTCTCTCTCATTGCCAAAAATTTTAATACATTTGGTTGTGTTCCTGTAGTCCTCAAGTTTATTTCTGTCAAATACAGCACATGACTGGTTTCGACATCATGATGCAAAATGTTTCTAAGCTCTATTGGACCATTCCTCCCCTTTCAGCTCTCTGCATGGTTTCCTCCAGCAGGGGTCTCCAGGCAGGCAGGGTCCTTAAGGTATTATGGGCGCACCGGTTTCTCCCCCTCCTATAATCCATGCCTTCTGGTTTTTAGTTTGTTTTTGCTTTCCACTAGCAACCATTCACCACTGGCATTACCGATACACCGGCTTGTTTATAATGATTTCAGTTAGGACCACTACAATCAAAAGAAAATTGTTATCCCCATCTGTAATTTAGGGCCATATGGCCCTGATCTCCCTGCACTCCCAGCATATGTCAAAAGCATAAGGAGCATAAGGTGAGGAGAGTGGCAGAAAAACCCAGCACAGAAAAGACCAGAGATGTTACGTCAGACACAGCATGAGAAAGCAGGAGTTTGGTGGTTTGCAAAGCAGCTTGCAGTGTACAGTACCAAGGCTATGTTTGAGCAGCTAAACTATAATTTCCTAATCTGTATGATCTCCTCTCTCCCTGGCCCCTGGCTATGAGCCAATTTATGACATTACAAATGCTTTAAATTCTTAAGAAATTAAAAGTGACGCTTTATATTATTTTTAGTATTTAGTAGTCTCTGTTCAAAACCTGCTAAAACATAGCAGTGAGCCACACTGCTGCACTGGGCGCCCCTTATTATGATTCCAAATAAGAACACCAAATAGATATTAATATGCAGCTGAAACTAATTCCCAAGAAATTAGTTGCATGCATTACTTCTGTTGAGTAATGCATGCTCAGAACTGGGAAATTGTACTATATATTTTTTTTTTAAAGAATGCAACTTTAAACTGTATCTGGAACAAAAGAGAAAGCAGGCCTGTGAATGCAAAAACAAACATTTTTATTGAATTTCCTGGCAATTAATAAAAAAGTAAAAACAGAACAACATCTTCTTGTCAGGAGTTTGGAAAGAATATTAATACAACTTTTGTGTTTGGTTAAATAGCAAGAAGATAGTTAGCATAAAGAACATAAGAATACACAGTGCCCCATGTTTTCTTATGTACAGCAAAGTAGCACTTGATGTCACATGTTTATTCAAACGCGTGGCTGGCTTTACCAGTTTGACCTCTGTTGATCAGCATACATATCAGCATGTAATCTAATAATGTATTTGATCTAGGTTAATATAATGTCTGTTATCTCAGTATAATAAGTGTTACAGTTATAGCTGCCCAACATGTATAGAGTATCTGCACAGGACTGGGAATTGTTGAATACAGGCTGCTTTAAGTGTTTCCTTTCCTTTGTTTCCTGTGTTTACAGACTGCATCTAAATCTCACAGTTTTCTATGACTTTTCATCTGACTGGTTTCATCTGACTTTTTACTGCCCACATAGATATTTTAAAATAATACACACTTCAATGTAACCTCCCTGGGAAGTGTTGTTGGTTTGGATGACTTCCTGGAAGTCCCATTCAGACCACCAGTGTGCACAACTGCGATTTCACAATGGACCACAACCTTGCACAAAGGGCAATTTCTGTGTGTCAACCCAACATAACCATGTTAGTGGTCATCACTGTTGATAAGAGCTAGCTATGACCCACAGACAGAGCAACCTAAAAATATGTTGTGCATCTGCACGCACTTGAAAAGTTAAGATGTTTTTGGTGAAACCAACACAAAAAATATCCCACAGAGCCAAAATTGCCCTGCCAGATTCGGCTCTGTGGGACTAAAATTAGAGTTGAGGGGTCATCATTTTGAGATTGTGGAGGAAATCCAGTGTACCAAACACAAGTTTTTCAGAGGTGGGCTTCCAGGTAGCCATCTAAAAGTAGCAGAACTACCTGAAAACTTAAAGTGGTTCACAAGGAGTTGACCTTAAAGGAGAAAGCAGACAAATCTGCATTCAAGCACTGAAGATGAAGTTTGAAGCAAATCATGAAAATGGTGAGGAAAAAAAAAATGCAAAGTTCAAAGTTTCACAGCCTCGACAGAGCTGTGGTTTACTCTGTGCTGTGGGTGTGTGCAGGAGCAATGAGATTATGTGATACTTTCATTTCTGCCTGCAGACAAAAGCAGTGCTGACTGTTCAACAAAATCTGAGTCTTTTTGTGGAGTTGGAAGTCTGGCCTGAAATCAAACAACAGGTTGCATCACCACCCATTTGCCTTCAACTAAGAAGTATTTTGAAACAGCTGATTAAAAAGACCTCTCCTTCTTGATGATGAGTCAATTTGGAGTATTTTAGTTCACGTTTAGTTTCTTAGAAAACTAAATATGAATATTACTTAAAAGACTGCAGAGCTGTAATCATTCACTGAATCTCTGAGCCCATAATTTTTCATTTTCCGCCAATCTGGCTCCTTTGGGGAAAAGGCATCGCTGTTCCCTGTAGTTGGGAAGCTACCCGGTTATTAGAGTCCTGGCTTGCTGTTGCCAGCTGGAGGGGGCCCAGACCCAGACTTCTCCCTCTGGACTCCAGCTTCCCTGGGTTAGGACGAGGCTGTACCAGTCCTTTGTGTGTGTGTGTGTGTGTGTGTGTGTGGTTGTGATGGCTCCATGATACACAGACATGTCTGAGTCTGCAGTAAACACAGGAGGTACCAGTCCCAACAAGAAGCAGTAGTGTGTCTACATTAATTTCAGTTTCACCCATCAGAGCCATCCCGTGCTCCACCGGTGGCCCTCTGACTTGTGTCCGTGCTGATGTTCAGAGTTCCGGTGTCAAGTTCAAACGTATTTTAACATCTCTACAGGGAACAGCGATGCCTTTTATCAGATCTGATAGTGCAAATGACATAAGTAACCATGAGGAATACTAAACACTTCAGTGCTTTGCTATACCTCCAAGTGAAAGAAGCCAAAGCTAATTGCTAACAAGGTTTCGCATGTTAACATGACATCACAGAACTCAATTACAAATTCTCTTTCATTAGGAATAATATGACCAGATATTTCCCTGCACTGGATTACTGGGGTAAACACAGAGAAAACACACATTGCTCCACAAACCAGAAACCACAGGACTCGCCCGTTTGTGTGAGCATCTCTAACATCCTCTGTCACATTCAGGAACTGATCAGGATAATCCAGTTTACAACAAACAACAAAGCTTTCCCATCATCCCTGAAAAGTCTCTCAGTCTCTGTTTATTAATAAGAAACTCAGATGATTGTGGACATTTCCAGAATAGATGTTGCCTACTAATTAGCAAGTTAGCTGGTCTCAGCCATCTGTCTGGAGGAAACATGCCAATAAAATCAAAAGCTTCACTGACTACCAAGACTCTTTGATCACTTATCAATAAGCTAATGCTGCCATTCAGCCACTAAGCAGAGTTTTGATTGATATTTCTTAGCAACCAAAACTTCAGAGAAGTTCAAAGAAGGTGAATCAGTGTGACTCAAATTCCAGACCCCTGAATAGCACAAAATTTGGCTGCATGGCAAAGCATGCACTGACCATGCTACATTGCTTAACATTTTTCTTTAACGAGCGCAGCACACTGAAATGACAATACCAGGCCACAAAGAGGAAGTGGGCAAATGATAAATCGAAGGTAAATATGACCATACCTGTCTGATACTGCCTTCATAAATTCATCCAGCAGGTCATCGTAGGCCTGGCCTCGCACTCTCTTGTGTCTCAGGCCAATGTAGAGAGGGTCCTTCAGCAGAGCCTGCAAAAACACATGGAAGGAGAGGAAAGAGCAACACGTGAGAGAAAAGCATGTAAACCATCTAAGAAGAATGAAGCTACTGTTGCAAGGCAGCTGTACCAGTCAGTAACTATGTATCTACAAACTGATTTTTTTTAAATAGCACTCCTAAACTGATGGATATCAGAGATATGGCCTTTTTCACTGTAGTATTTTGTGTCAAACTTTACTTTTTTGGTTTACAAAGGCTGTGAAATCATTTTCAGTAAAGTGAATCCTAGTTCAGGAGAAAGGAATGAAATAAAGAATGCAAACACGTGACTGTGGGCTACAGGAAACTGTTTTCCAAATGTACATCAACTGAACAGTCCTTCAAAGGCAACCTTCAGCCTCAGGAGATGAAGGACCGACCTTTGACCTTTGTAGTGGCGTGTGAAAAAGTAAGAGCAGCAGTTGATGGGAAAATGTGTGAAACAAAATGGGAGGGAGAGTGACACTGGTGTATTAGGCAAACCAAAATGTCTCACAGCAGTGACAGATTGCTTATAGAGTGTGCTTTGATGTATCAGGACATATTTCACCTGCAGTCTGACATGGTCCTAGATGAAGGCATCCATATTACTCTCATTGCTGTAACAAAGTTGATTTTTATGTGTGTGTAGATTTAAATATCATTTTTCTTTTATTCAAGTAAATTTGCTACATATGCCATTATTACAGAGTGAAGGTGTTGGAGTTACATCACAGGTTTGTTTATATAGCACTTTTCAAGAACAAAAGTCTCAATGCTTAATAATACAAAATAAGATATAACAATTGCTTATTGGGTAACTTGTCAGCTTGCAATTCCTTTGGTTTCACAGTCAGACCACTCATGAAGTCTATTTCAACTCCACGATGATGACAGTGAAAAACGCTCAGTTCAAGGCTTTATTATTAATGTTCTATAATTTGGAATCATTACTTAAAATGCCATCACTTTACCCAGCTGTCTTAGCTAATTATAGGCCAATCTCTAACCTTCCTTTTATCTAAAAATTTTTTGAAAGAGTAGTTGTAAACCAGCTAACTGATCATCTGCAGAAGAATGGTTTATTTGAAGACTTTCCGTACGTAAGTAAGAATCCATCACAGTACAGAAACAGCATTAGTGAAGGTTACAGATCTTCTCATAGCCTCTGACAGTGGACTCATCTCTGTGCTTGTCCTGTTGGACCTCAGTGCAACTTTTGATACTGTTGACCATAACATTTTATTACAGAGATTAGAGCATGCCATAGGTATTAAAGGTACAGCACTTCAGTGGTTTGAATCATATTTATCTAATAGACTCCAATTTGTTCATCTAAATGTGGAGTCTTCTTCATATACTAAGGTTAATTATGGAGTTCCACAGGGTTCTCTGTTAGGACCAATTCTATTTACACTATACATGCTTCTTAGGCAGTATTAATAGAAAGCATTGTATGCATTTTCATTGTTATGCAGATGATGCAGATTATCTATCCATGAGGCCAGATGACGCACATCAATTAAGACCTGGATGACCTCTAATTAATTTCCTGCTTCTAAATTCAAACAAAACAGAAGTTGTTGTACTCGGCCCTACAAACCTTAGAAATATGGTGTCTAACTGGATATTTACTCTGGATGGCATTTCCTTGGCCTCCAGTAACACTGTGAGGAATCTTGGAGTTATTTTTGACATGTATTTGTCCTTCAGTGCACATATTAAACAAATATGTAGGCCTGCTTTATGCATTTTGCAATATTTCTAAAATTAAAAACATCTTGTCTCAGAGTGATGCTGAAAAGCTAATTCATGCATTTATTATTTCTAGGATGGACTATTGTAATTCATTGCTTATCAGGCTGTCCTAAAAGCTCCCTGAAAATCCTTCAGCTGATACAAAAATGCTGCAGCTAGAGTACTGACAGGGACTAGAAAGAGAGAGCATATCTCACCCATATTGGCTTCACTTCACTGGCTCCCTGTTAAATCTAGAATAGAATTTAAAATTCTTCTTCTCACATGCAAGGTCTTGAATAATCAGGCCCCATCTTATCCTAAAGACCTTATAGTACCGTATCACCACAATAGAGCACTTTGCTCTCAGACTGTTGACTTACTTGTGGTTCTTAGAATAAGGGTAGAATGGGAGGCAGAGCCTTCAGCTTTCAGGCCCCTCTTCTATAGAACCAGCTCCCAATTTGGATTCCGAAGACAGGCACCCTCTCTACTTTTAAGATTAGGCTTAAAACTTTCCTTTTTGATCAAGCTTATAGTTAGGGCTGGATGAGATGTCCCTGAACCACCCCTTAGTTACACTGCAATAGGTCTAGGCTGCTGGGGGGGGGGTTCTCTGATGCACCGAGTGTTTCTTCTTCACTCACCACTTTTCACTCTGTTTATACCCCACTCTGCATTTAATCATTAGTTATTATTAATCTCTGGCTTTCTTCCACAGTTTGTCTTTTGCCCTGTTTCCCTACCCTCACCCAGTTGTGGCAGATGGCTGCCCCTTTCATCCTGTTAAAAACGAGATTTTCCTTCCCACTGCATCCGAATGCTTATAGGGGGTCGTCTTAATGTTTGGATTTTCTCATTATTATTGTAGGGTCTTTACGCTACAATATAAAATGCCTTGAGGTGACTGTTGATGGGATTTGGCACTATATAAACAAAATAAAATTGAACTGAATTCAGTAGTTTTGCTTGCTTAAGTCTAAGTTAGAGCTACGGGTGGGAGGTTACCATTCTGGCTCGATCTCAAACCTGCTTCAGATGACAGATAACGATGCATGAAGAGAACCAAAATTTAAGTCATCAATAAATATTTATATTAGGGGTGGGACTTTAACGCATTAATTACGATTAATTAATTACGGGGGAAAAAACTAATTAAAATTTTAACGCATTTTAATCGCACTTTGCACCGTGGAACGTTTCTCACTGCACGAGTTCCAGGCATACAGATTATATCGACGCACAATGTGATGAGGTGTGTCCAAATTCATATCGCTTATTTGCAATGAGATATAACTCACTCCGATGATCTCTAACGACTGATGTTTGGTTTGTTTCAGTGTTTCATTTGTTCCTCAGCAAATTGGTTTGGCTGAAATTAAAATTAAGCATCATAATGTTTATGAAACATGTTTAATTAAACGTTAATGTCTCACTTAATATAATTGGAAATTAATCATTTGCTCAGCTGTATTCCTTGATGCTGAAATGTGTTATGCTTGTTTTAACAGCTTATTTTGAATAAAATAATCAAAATTAAGCCACAAAAAGGAGAAAAAGTTCGTTCTCCGTTTAACCAGCTGCTTTTACACAGCTGTGCTTCGCGCTGTCACGTTTACTAGGCAACATGAGCTACGCTGA
>JASGAU010340287.1:0-13887 GCA_030220045.1 Australoheros facetus
TATATATATATATATATCTCAAAAATGATCCCCAATGTAAATTTGGCCAGTCTCCCTTTGAAGTGGGCCTGTGTGCCACTCCCAGGGCTGCAGCTCTTTTTAGACCTTAGTTTAAGTCTCATTATGTTTTCCTGTATTTGTGCCTCTGCACTGAGCGCTGGTGCTCCTCCAGCGCGCCAAAACGACCATCCTTCAACTGGATTTTCATTCTCAGGAAGCGGACGGAGACGTGTTGAGGTTAATCCGGGAAATGGTTCGAGGTGGTGACCAAAGAATGTGTTTGTGTGCCCAGGAAGATGCTCCTGAATGTGACCTCAGCCAAATTTAAATCAGGTAAGGTTTTTGATTTTTATTGTTCTGTTCTCAGAGGATATCATGTAATGCAACTTTTCCACCATTCTGACCAAAACA
The DNA here is from genome assembly GCA_030220045.1 of Australoheros facetus. NCBI lineage: Eukaryota > Metazoa > Chordata > Actinopteri > Cichliformes > Cichlidae > Australoheros > Australoheros facetus. Next base: position 412 of record JASGAU010340287.1, read on the forward strand.
GGAAGGAAAACCAACAGGGAAAGATGGAATTCCAGAAATGATTAGTTGACATATTGTCGTAACTTATCAGTTAATCATTTTCACACAAACATGTCACTTAAGCTTGTTTAGCAACAAAACAATGATTGTAGTTACATTTTTATATACAATCTCAGGCCTTTCCTTCTTGTTTTTAAATATTTGCTGGGCAGAGAGGAACAAAATCAAGTCTAAAACTTGTGCCTGACTTCCTGCCCTCCTAACCTGCTCTGTGCGGCCTGACCTGACTTTGTGATGTTTGAATGAAATAAAAACAGTCTAACAGCTGCTAAAAGTGGAGCTGGGACCTGTTCTTATTAATAAACACACTTTAAAATAGTTTTTTTTTTTTAATTTAAACGTGGTCATCTGCAGGGATTATTATAATAAAGAGAGGAGAAAGAGGAGGAGGATATTTAATTGAAAAATAAATCTGCTGATAGCTGGAGGAGTTATTAAAAACACTTCACACACAGCGTCACCTTTTGAAGATGGCTGAGCAGCTAAATATAGCAGCAGTGAAACATCAGAGACGGATAAATATTATTTACAGAGCGACGTGGGGAAGCGAAGACGGAAGAATCGCTCGGTCTAACGGGTTTCTCCATCCCGACATCCACCGAGCCTCTCTGTCGTGTTTCAGTGGAAACGACCGTACTGATCAGCGCGAGCGTCACATTAAAGTGTTCAGCACGTCGTTTTCTCCAGCTGCTCGTTCCCCTGTTTACTGCAAACACAATCCGTGTAAACCTGAGCGCAGGTAAGTGAAGCGGCAGATTAAAGTGGTTGTAATGAAGTGTCACCATCAGATAAACGACGTGCTGAGCTGGCTAACTTTCTGCTGACTGACGCACTTTAAGTACCTCAGAGTTTGCATTAAAACTTTGCACCGGCGAATCTTCACACAGTTTTACCCTGCAGCCGAGGACCGTTTTTAAAAAGTATACAATAATAGTTCAGTCAACAGAGTTTTGCACTTCAGTCTGTTGAGCAGTTGATCTTCCAAAACAAAGAAAAGATAATCAGCATTTCAAACGGGTTTTTCCTTATTTTCTGTAATAATTATAACACTCCAGTACCTGATGTTTATGGCCTCAGTCTGCTCTGAATAATCAGCTCTAGAGCTAAACTACATATATACATACTTAGCGCAGATATCAGTATCAGCACATGTGCCACCATTTACACTTTTACATAAAGCACAAAAAGCTGCCTGGACTCCTTTAGAAATCGTGTTGTCATACAGTTCAGCTCTAACTTCATTGTTTACTATACTGTAGCAGCAAATAGATTATTTTCAGTTACAGTATGTAGTGTACCTATAATGTCCATTTCAGCTCCATGTTTTTAGTCTTAGCCTCAACTAAGGTAGCTTTTCATGATTCACAGTTCAAAATAATCCTCTTATCTCATTCTCTGCCTGAAACAAGCTGTTTTGGCCCCTCCCCCTCTAGGCCGCCCTTCTTCTAAATGGCTGCCCCTCATAAACACGAAGGTTTAATGGGCAGGTGGGCGGGACTTCTGAGCTCACAGTCGGAGCTGCGTGCCTGAGACGACCACGTTAGGAATATCTGCTCTCACTGTTCAAAGTTCCAGATGTTTCCGCGCTCATGACAGGATGAAATCATTCCTCACCTCTGCGGCTGTCCATCACGTACGTCTCTATGATGGCACTCTTCCTGCAGATGTCTTCAGCCATTGACGAACAGCTCACCTCCAGATGTTTCACCTGAAACAGATTTAGTGATGTGTATGTATGTTTATGTAAAAATAAACTAAGATCTTTCTTTGCAAACATTAAGCCTGGAACAACTTATTAATATTTCAGCGGTTAATAACTTTCTGCTGAATTATCCACTGGCCTCACAGTGCAACCATACAAACTGCCTAAATATTACAGCGCAGAGGACATTAATAATGCATCTAAAAATATAAACCTGTATCTAAAAACAGGCCACACTTTTTACTGTTAGCTCACAGAACAAAGGGAAGCATTAAAACCTCTAAAAGGCACAAGTGAGGTGTTAAAGCAGGATGTGGTGAAAGTTCTGCTTTGTTTGAGTTTTTCAGCAGCTCAGGAACAGGACACACAGTATGGGTTCCACTCTGAGGAACCCTTACCTTCTCTTCCAGCATCCATTTCTCCTGCTGAACCTCAGCGAGCCGCTGGAACAGCTCTCCAACCTCGTCATCGGATAATTCAGCAGGGCGCTGAGACTGAGGGCTGCCTCCTCCAGACTGACACACACACACACACACATATATATTAGTTCTTGTAAAATCAAGCAAAGAGGGCTCTGCTGCCTTGCTTCAGAGCATGTTAGAGCTCATTCAAACCTACAAGCTCATTATTATACCAGGAGATAGTTTATCACATTACTGGATCACAGTGAAGAGTCGAAAGGATCGGATGGGACTAATTTCCAACACCAGTCACCTGATGGCCATTAATAGATGTAACCATTTACACGGCTGAAGCAGCATACACCTCCCAAAGAGACTGTGGCCCTCCTCCTAATCACCAGGACTGGAAAAAAAAAAAATTTTATAACCACGTTTTGTTTTTTGTTTGTTTTGTTTTAAGTTGGGTTAAATTTCCTGGCCAGAAATTTCAGATTTACATTGTTGTGTTACGTAAGCTAATACCGGCTCACCAAACAGAACTTGTGTGTATCGTCACCCTCAAAAACTCATTTGACAAAATTCTGGTTTTAAATGAACGCAGTAGAGTCATTACTTAAGACTAGTTAAAAAAGTACCTAAAACAGCTAAAATGAAACAAACCAAAACACCACTATTAGCATGAGTTCATGTACAGCTAGCACCGACGACGGACTTAACTGCTGTTCTCAAGTCCTCAATCTGCTGTGTTACAATGATCCACAAAGATGAACCTTTAACTGAGAACGCCGTTTACGCACATGAAGTCTTTCCCCTGAAATACGCTGGCAGCGTTCTGTGACATCACGTCTCCAACAGTGGACACGGCTTCACTTCAGAAGCGGAGCGTCTTCACGGGGTCTTTTATCTTGAAAACTGTGCCCGACTTCCTGCCCTCCTTACCTGCTCTGTGCAGCTTGACCTGACTTTGTGAAAAACAGACTTAGGACATAATTCAGATATCCGCTGCGGTGCATCATCTTGAGTCGGTGCAATTAGTGACGCAGTATTTCAGAGGTTACGGTGTCTAACTGCAGCTTCCTTCTGATACATTTATAGCGAAGCTGAATTATAAAAGTCTTTTAAAAACTTTTATTGATGATTAGTGCCTAAATGTAAGTGTCAGATTACAGTAGTTCAACCTGAGAAAATTCTGTTTTTTCAAAATAATACAAAGATAAAATGGATTGGTAATCCACAGGAGATCCCCAACAGCTCAAACTAAACGAATGCTTTTAAAATAAAAACACAAAAATAACATTTTCACCAAGAAAGCTGTGAAACAAAACAAAACGCAGCAATAAATCGAGATAAATGGACTTCTTGTCCACTAAATAAAGAATCTGTGACCAAAGTTTATAAAGGGAGAGTTCAGATTTACATGTGAACTGTTAGGGTTTCCTGTTCTAACTTTAGCAGGCTCGCTAACATGAAAATGACCTCAGTTTGCTCTCACAGTTTACGTGTTAAACTCTGCTGAGCCAAACTTTAAGTCAGGTGAACCAAGCGAATGAAGTCGTCGTCGTCAGAAAACAGAAGCTTGTATTTGTGAATCTACAGCACAAAAACATTGACTTTAAATTTAAAGCGTGGACCCAAAAAAAGGGCCTCTGAAGCACGCTGAGGCCTTTAATCGTCACAGAGGCGTCTGATGCGAAACGTTGCAGCAGCAGGACGTCATCAAACCCTCTTCGCTCTCATGCGATGCTGTTGCTAATGACAACCGCATCACCACAGCAGACTGAGCTGACGGAGGACTCTGCAGTGTCATGTTTTGACAGAAATGCTCAGCGACATGCACTGAGCCCGTCAGCTCTATTTACAGTGTTTCTATCAATAGAAACACACCCACACACAAACACACGACGCCGACGGAGATAAATATGGCACGGAGAACTTCGAAGATAAATCAGCTGTAAAACAGAATAAAGACGAGAAGAGAGGATGACGGGGTGCTACAGCTGAACGTCACAGCTGTCTGTCATTACAACATGGAGGTCAGAGGTCGTGACCCGACCTGCCACAGAGCTAATTGAGCAGAAGCTCGTTTAGAAGACGACTTCCCAGATTCTGCAGCAGTAAAGGAGAGTTTACGCTAAAACATGAATTCGCTCGCCTTTAACGCGTTTTTATTTTTATTTTGTTGAGGTTTCAAATGGACTTTTTTCTTACTTTTAGTTTTATCACCATGAACAACTGATTCTCAACAAATGTCATTCTTTACATTTTAATTCGATGAAATAATCAAGTGCGAAGGGGTCACAAGTGAACTTTTACTGACAGATCTGAGCACAGCAGCCATGCTGGAAATGCTCCGATGTTGATGTGCTTGAATGTGACAAATTAAAAATTTTCTAATTTTTTTTCTCTGAACCTTTTGAGCACACACTGTACTTAACTTTGTGATCACAGAGGGTAAAAAAATAAATAAAACTCACAATGTTCACCTTCACAGCTGTTGCTCTGAAAAAGATGCGTCTTCCCCGTGTATTAGTTTGTAGTTCCAGTGTTTATTACCCAACAGTACAAAGGCAGCGCTTAAATAAAACCTTTGAGGTTTCTTATTTTGCCCGAGGTTTTGTGTAAGCACTCAAACTGTGCTGCAGTAGTCAAACAGCAGAGAGGTCTTATCCAGTAAAGCCTTTAGTGATGTGTAAATCTGTCACAAAGTAACATCAGGAAACTGCAGCTGCAGCATTTGGAGACCCATCTGAACGCTCCTCAATCAGTCGATCTGCGATCCTGCTCACGGCTGAATGCAGAACAAGCAGGGATCTCCACCTGCTTGAGAAGATCCAGCTGCTGTTGCCGGTCACGTATGAATTACTGATGGACGACAAGCTGATTGTTTTCGGCTTCTTCAGGTAACCAAATGGGACACGTTTTGTTCTCATAGCAGGAAGACCTCAGGTCTGTGAATTCTGGCTTACAACAGCTGCTGGCAGGAGAAATTCTGAGATGTTCACATTTGTGAATCTCATCGCGCTCGATGACGTTTCAGCTACAGACCATAATCAATACAATCCAAAACAAAACAAAACAAAAAACAATGTGGCGACATACAGAACCAGATGAGGTCCAAACACCAATCGACTGAGAGAACACACGTGCGTGACACCTACAAAGGCAGCCAGGTTTGAAAATTAAGCGAGCATACATGGTGATCAAATGAACTAAATACCGCTGCCTTCTCTGGAAGCTGATCATCAGGACTGAGTTGGAGCCGAACGTGCTGCTACTCTGCGCCACATTCATGATGTTTAAATGAGCTGCTTGACAGAAGATGAAAGTTTGACTCCTCTGAGCGAGAAACTGAGGCGACAGTTTTCTACTTCTGTTGAGGAGGTGTGTGAGCGCCCCGGCTGGGATGACGTCTCTGAAGTGTCCAGCTTAAAATTTTAAAGGTCACCGTTTTCTTTTATTATTGCCTCAGCTCTCTATATATCTATATCTATATGTTTATTGCTATATCGGTTCAGTCTACTTCAGAGTGCTCTAAAACACAACAGTGAAATAAACACTGAATAAGCTATATAATAGACTGCTTGCTTACATTTTTATTAAACCATAAGGCTCAACTCAAACAGGAATAACTTCCAGGTCTAAGTCGGGTGAGTTAAACATCGATTTAAAAGTGGCCGACGTCTGACCACATCTGATCTGAAGCCACCTTTCCAAAGCTTAGGGGTGGCATGTGAAAAAGCACGATCCCTCTTTGCTTTTGACCTGGATTTGGGAGCTACCGGGAACATCGGAAGTCATTTGGCTAGAACATAAAAGTGGTGTTTTCCAAGATATGAACCGCCCTGCTCATTTGGAGTAAGGTGCTCTCACACGGCTCCAAATTAAAAGGTGGGATGCAGCATTTTGGACCAGCTAAAACCATGAAGACCAACAATTAGGGCATTACAGCAGCTGAGTCTAATTAAATAGAGGAGTAATTTAATCTTAGGAGTCACTCTGGTGTAAAATCCGGCCTTCATAACTAATCTGTTTGTCCAGCTGTAACATCAATACCACAATACTGGTGTCTTCAAACTCATCCACACCAAAGGCTGAAGCAAGTGTCAGACACATCCAGATCTTTGTTTCAGGTGATTATGAGGAGCTCCACCCACCTTGTTCTGATTGGTCTGCTGAGACTCCTTCATCATGTCTTTGTAGGAGAACGAGGACACGGAGGACGAGTCTCCTGTCTGCTGAGTCCGACTGGGACTGTTGATCTCTGACAGAACGAGCTCCTCCAACCCTGAAAAAGGAAATCATCTGATTCAGTGCATCAGGAAAATATTCACAGCCTCCTCTTTAAAGCTGCGGTCCGCCCCAAACAAACACTATACAACGACGTAGGAGTTCACTTCAACTGCTGCATCGCTTTAATAGTCAGTCTTTTGAAAAAAAAGAAAGTTTTCACATGACCGCGAGAGCGCTCCGTGATTCAGGAGCTCGTAGAAGGTCCTGTCACAGCATTATAATCAAGCTGAGGTCTGGACAAGTGCAACACATTTATTCTTTTCTTTTTCAGCTATGCTGTTGTAGATTTGCTGCTGTGCTTGAATCAGGTCACTGTCCTTTTAATATAAGGTCTATTTATGGCAATAAACTGTCCGTTTAAGCAGTGGAGTGTTAAATATACCTTTTAAGAAAGCCTACGTTCGTTAAAAGCAGCAAGCCGTCTCTTTAGGAATGCAAACATCCCTTAAAGGCAATAAGCTGTCCATTGAAATGTGGACTGTCTCTTTAAGACTATGACTGTTGTTTGGAGGTGGTGCACAGCTGTTTATGGCAGGAAACTGTCTTTAAAAACAATGAGGTGTTGCTGTCAGACAGCAGACTGTCCATTTAAAAAACACAAACTCTCTTTTTTAGGACATGAACATCATTTTAAAGCATCCCTTTAATATGAGGCCTGTTATCTCTTTCAGAGAGCAAACTGTCCTGTTCAGCTGGTGGACTGTCAAACAGTCTTTTTTTTTTTTTTTTTTTAATGTGGACATCTTTTTAAAGCAGCAAGCTGTCTGTTTAGGAATGCAAACATCCCTTTAAGGCAATAAGCTGTCTATTAAAATGTAGACTGTCCCTTTAAGATTAAGAGTGTTGCTTAGAGGTAGCAGGCTGTCCGTTTAAGGCAGTAAACTGTTTTTAAAAGCCACAAGTTGTCCAAATAAGACAGCAGGCTAGCCACTTTAAATGAGTGAACTGCCCCTTTAAAGGACCAAGCTGTTTCTTTAAGGATGTCCGTTTAAGACAGCTGCCCGTTCCTTTAGGTTCAGGGCAATGAACTGTCCCTCTAACATATCCAACTTTGCCGTTAAGGCCGCGGACTGTCACTTTAAAGTAGCAGACTGTCCCATTAAGGCGACAAACTGCCCCTTTAAGGCACTGGGCCGTCCCTTTAAGGCAAGTACTGGGAGAGCCAGATAAGTAGGCTACTTTAAAATGTCTGATTCTCAGGTTTGTGCAGAAGAGGCTTTTAAACATTCAGCACTGCTCATAGATTATACATGAAGCTCAGGACTACCCTGCACTGCTCCAACTGAGTGAGTGAGTGTGAGTGTGAGCGCGCGTGCGCGTGTTTTAAAAACAGTGTGACAGCAGAGTGCCTGTTAAGCAAACACCAGGAAATAAAAAAAATATGCAATAAAAGAATCAAGTTAAAATAATATTAAGTAGAAATAATAAAAATAATTCCATTTGATGCAGATAAGAAATGAAGCCGTGGTGTGTGAGTAATCATTTTGGTTTGTGTGTATTTGCGTGCGTTTTGCCAGCAGACGCCAGTGTGTCCAGCTCAGCGCTGGGAACCAGCATTAAATATTAAGCAGAAGGTTCCGGACTGAGCCAGAACCTCCTGATGCAGGGTTAGCATGCCGCTGATTATTGGACCCACCGGTCACATTACAATCACATCCCGGCCTCTCACTCACACACAGCCCCAAAACTGCTGTCTCTCCTTCCTGGTGTATTTAAATGGGAGCACCATCGATTTAGGGGATTTAAATCCTCTACCTGTAAGTCTCAGAGCTCCATCAGGTTCTGCCTGATGGAGCTCTGAGCGTGCAGAGATCAATAACCTGCAGAAACGCAGTGATGGCTACAGGTTACTTGAGAGACAAACAGATTTTCCCATCCAGAGCGCATCAGGCCGGGGTTTTCCAGGACGGGAAACACCCGGCCTCCAGCCTTCAGTATCGGTGTCTGTTGGCCTCCTGCACAGATTCTGCACCAAGGATGAGACAAATCACCAAAGGAAGCAGGATTTAACCTTCTCAGCACTGCCCACACCACTACATGCACTGCTGACCACATGACATATGAATGTAGCTTCCAGTCTTTTATGCAGATTTGTACCTGTGACTAATACACAGGTTTACCTGGGCTTGAGCCATAGACCACCAGGAAATAAGCTTAAATTGATTTTATTTTTGGTGCCATGAGGCTCTTGGCTGATTAATTGGAGACATGATTGTGGCAAGTGTGTCACTGATCCTGAATGGATGCCTAATAACTATCACATAACTTCACTCATGGAGTAAAAAGGTTTAATGCTTCCCATACAGGGTGTATGAACCCTGTGTTTGTGAATTAATGTTTTGTCAGCAGCATAATCTCGTACACTGTGTCCCCAGGCATCTGTGTGACTTCTGTTTTTACTGCAACGTTTTCAACAATTAGAAGCATAAATCAGAACAAACCTACAGAGATTCATTTTTAAAAAATTTATTATTAGAGTTTATCAAATTGTCAGTAAACTCATTTCTGCCAAAAGGGGAATTTTTTCCTTTCAAACCATCCTGAGTCTGCAGGCGTGTAATAATGTTAAAGCCTCCACGTGATGCACGTGTTACTCCACAGAAGAATAACTTTAAATAATGGCTCGCTTACTGCACACGTCTGTTCTGTGACAAAAGGATGATTCTGATCATAATGTGCACATGAAAGACAATCAGTAATTATAGACAGCACCGCTATGAACACACACACACACACACACACACGCTCAGTTCCAAGGCAGCACAACAGTGCAGTGATTAGCAGTCACAGATGTCTGAGATGCGTGATTGCGTTCAAATACCTTCAGAATATTTAAATCCAGGACCGTTAGCACCATCACCTCACAGCAAGATGGTCCTGGGTTCAAATCCACGGCCACCTTCAGCCTTTCTGTGTGGGGCTTGCATGCGCTCCCTGTGTCTGTTCATATATCCATCCATCTTCCGCTTATCCATTAAGTTCCCTGTCACACTGTTTAAGCCAGCTTTCCTATGACTGGCTGTCCCTCACTAACAGAAGGTTTAAAGAGCAAGTAGTTTAAGCTTCTGAGCCTGAGATGACCATATTAGGGATATCCACCCTCAGTGACATGAAAAAGATCCAAGAGAAAAAAAAAAAGTGTGAAACTGAGCATTTCAAACAGTGAAGTCTGAGCTTTCTGAAATTTCCAGACTCTGAATCTGTGTTGCTTCAATAGAACCGTTGCTGATGTTATGGTGACAATATGAACCTTTACAGATGCTGCACTAAAAGCAAAGGCAGCCTATAGACATGAGGCTGAGGTCACAGTTCAAAGTGCGTACAGTACCTGTCCTGGTTTTGCTGTTGGTCAGAATCTCCTGGAGCCTCTCCTGCAGTTTGTCCGCTCGCTTCCTCTCCAGCTGCAGCTGCCGCTTCAAATCCTTCAGCTACACACACACACACACACACTTATTTTCTAATTATTATTTTCCATGCACCACTGCTCTCAAATTGCTCTGCTAAATATTTTCTCTCTCATTTTCATTCAGATTCTCCTCTCGCAGCATCCACACATCAGCCTGTGTGTCAGTCACAGTCCATCCATCTGCTCGTCATCGGTCAGATAAACGGCAAACTCACCGCTGCGCTTCCTTTCTTCTCCAGAATCCTCTGACCGTCCACGGTGTCCTTTATCTCCTACACAGAGAAAACAGGTCACAGGCGTCACTGTCAGCTGTTTTGATTGTTTTAGTTCATTTCCAAACTAAAAATGCCAAAATATCCTTAGAACTGAGAATTTGCTGCTTCTGTTTGTCAGACACTGACATTTTCTGACTTTTTCAGGGCATTTATTGCCCTGCTATTAAAAATAAAAGAAAAGTGCACGTTAACTGACATGAGCACGTGGGCCCATAATGCAAATGTGCCAGATTTAGCTTGAAATGGTTTCATCTGCAGTCACTGGCAATGACGTTTATAAAACACAAAAGAAACCCAAACCAGCAAAATCACAGACACACACCAGAAGCAATTAAATGATAAAACAGCGACATAATCATGCAACATATTAAACCATACATGTCTAAACCACAGCAAGTCAAATCCAGCCTGTTGCGAATTTTAATCCGGCTGGTGAAGCATTTTAGTTTAATATATTTTGGCCCACACAGTGACTGCTGTGATCTGCAAACACCAAGCTAAGCAGACGGCCGCACCTCCACAAGCTCTGCTGCCCAGAACGCAGCATAAAGAGAAGGTGACGCCGAAGGCGCACGCTAAAAGACATAAGCTGGCTGGATAAACAAAGAGAAGTGTAAACAGGTTTTGGTGCTTTTTAAACGGGTCCACAGATCCCGGGTTCAAAGTGACACATTTGTAAAGGTTAAAAACGGCGGCCTCAAAGGGACCGTCGCCTTTTATCTGTAGCGTGGGCCGGTGCATCAGCCATGCAAAGACCTTTCAGAGGACCGGCTCAAAGCTCTGCTGCAGTGCTGCAGACCACTTCAGCTCTGACGAGTGAAATTCTAATGTGGTAAAGGTGGCTGGGCCTTTTCCATTAGAGCTCTTAAACTGCGGAGCACTCGGCCCAAACAGCAGCAGCAGCTTCTTCTTTGCTGCTTTTAAACCTCTTCTTAAAACGTTCTTTTCTAAAAGGTTTTTTTCTTTGGGCCGTGTTTTCTTTCCCCCCCCTATTTGTTTCCTCATTATTTGTCTTGTTTATTTTTATAATTTACTTTTCTTTGTTCTTTTAGAAGCGTTTAAATGTATTTATATATTCTTAAAGTGTCAGCACACAAGTTTATGTATTGTGTATGGTCTGAGCCCACTGGTTCCTACTGTAGGCATAAACTTTTATAATTCAAAAATAATAATAATAAACCAACTCATAGATACAGTGTTTCATTTTTAAAAAGCTCAAACAGGAGGCAAAAGGAGTGCATTTAGGAGAGACTACAGCTGTGTGTGTGTGTGTGTGTGTGTGTGTGTGTGTGTGTGTGTGTGTGTGTGTGTGTGTGTGTGAGACTGAAGTTGGTCGTTTTTGGACTGCGGAGCTCTGCGGCACAGAGGAATGAGATATATCAGCTCTGACACACAGTTATTACCTGTTTGAGTTTCCCGATGGTGTCCCCGTGTTCGTCCCTCTGTTTCTCCACCTCCGCCATCTGCTGCTTCAATCGCTCCATCTCTGCCTGCTTCTCCTGCAGGACACGAAGACACAGAACAGGACTCAGTTCAGCAGCTCAAACATTTGTAGGAGAAACTCTGTGACATAAACCACAACCTATTACAGAAGCTTTTCTTCCTCCCTGCAAAAGGAATTTAACTACATTTCCGCCTCCAGCGATGCCCCCGTGCTCTTAATCCAGCTGACACAGAGATTAATTTGAAAAAAGAAACTGCTTTTAATTCTCCTCTAAGCTTCTGCTGCTAATTAATTTGACTGAATCTACATTAAAAACATCTGCAGGCTACAGCGGCTCACCTGACAGAGAAGGGAGAAAAAAAAAAAAAAAAGTAATTCTGGAGGAAAACAACCGGATCTGTTAATTCCCTGTTACCTCAATGAGACGCACAAACAGCTCATCGGGCCGCGGAGCTCTGTGCTCAGATCTTATTACAAGCTAAAAAAAAAACTGTCTGGATTTCAGATTTTAAACTGTTTAATCTGTAAGAGAAACTTTGGAAAAAGTGTTGGATCATGATGAATAACTGGGCATATGATTGCATCTGTGCATTACTGTGTACTTACTGATGAACAAAGTCTATCAGCTCATCCAAACAGATCCAGTTCATAACAATGCCTCTCCAAAAGTCTGAATGTTTCTGATAATATGGCGCCCCTGGGTTAAATATGACTAGTATTTACTTTCTAATAAATCTGACTGTGTGGTAGGATTCTCTGCGGGGAGAATACGCAGCGATGGCTGCGACCCCTGCTGGGATGAGTTTGAGTAAAACAGCAGGAAGAAAAATTATAATTATAAGCCAATTAAAAAATTTCTTGCAATTTTTTTTACTTTTTTACTCTCAGAGAATTTTGAAGCTTTGCTTATAAAATTGTAGGTTTTCTTCCCTGAAAATATTTTAGCCCCCTGCAAAAGTCAAATAAAACATTTACCACCAGGGGGCAGTGTTTTACCCGTGGACTTGGTACAGTTTTTCAAATGGGCAAACGTACTGGACCTCCCACATGCCATGAAGCTCCCGGTGCAGTTTTTGTGCCGATATTAATGCCAGAGGAGGTTTGGAGCTCTGCGGTTACAGAGTCAGCAGAGCGTTGGAGACTTTAATGCACTCCAGGCTCCGCTCGGTAACTTCAACTTTATATTTCTGTGGTTCTTGAACTCTTCTACTTACAGCTGATCGTAGAACATCGAGCATGGAAGAAATTTTACAGACTGATTTGTTTAAACGGTGGCATCCATTCTTTAACAAATGTGTGTAAAGCCAGACTGCATGACTAGCTGCTTGATTTTATACACCTGTGGCACTGAAAACACTTAAATTCCAAAATTAAGAGTTGTGGCTCAAGACTGTCGCTTTAATGTCAGAAATAATGTCTTGTTTTGAAATATCACCCTCTCCTTCAGACTCTGTATTTTTGACTTAATAGCTCCTAAATGCCATTCTGTTACTGTAACTGTGTGCATCAGGTGTTTGTGTACAAAAAAATAAAATAAAGTGAATCACTTAACGTCACGAAAAAAATATTAAATGTCCCATATTTTAATATAATACACTAAGAAACCTGCACTGAGGAGAATGCTATGATGAGCAGGTAAATCTGTAAATTCAGGCTGCAGGACTCCTGTGCTCGAGTTTCTGATTAATCAGCTATTTTTTCAGTACAGTGGTGTGAAAAAGTGTTTGCCCCCTTCCTCATTTCCTGTTTTTTTGCATGTTTGTCACACTTAAGTGTTTCGGAACATCAAACCAATTTAAACAATAGTCAAGGACAACACAAGTAAACACAAAATGCAAGTTGTAAATGAAGGTGTTTATTAGTAAAGGTGAAAAAAAATCCACACCATCATGGCCCTGTGTGAAAAAGTGATTGCCCCC
>JASGAU010340295.1:0-17803 GCA_030220045.1 Australoheros facetus
TCCTTCAAGCTCGGGTCCTCTACCAGAGGACTGAGAGCTTGAGGGTCCTGCACAGTATCTGTTCTGTTCCCAGGACTGCGCTCTTCTGGACAGAGACCACTGTTGCCTTCCACATCCTTTCTAGCTCTTCTCTGAGCCCTTTCTTCGTGATGTTGTAGCAGCTGGATAATGTGGTGGCAACATTACCGTCTTTGGAACAGGAGATCGGGGGTTCGAGTGCACATACAGTAAGGGTCCCTAGGCTAGACCCCCCACCCCCATGCTACTCAAGGCTACCTCAGAATACGAGCGAGAGATCCATGACACGAGATGAGAATCTGGAACTGTTGGAATGCTACTACAAATGTAATCCCAGTGAAAGGGGTTACAGGAAGAGGATGTGGGACCTCTGGATTCTTTGACACACACACACACATATATATCACAAATGATCCTGCTCTAACATCATAGAGTAATATATGATCTTGAAATGCAGACAGCTGTCTGTGTTGTCACACTGTAATGCTAACGCCTCCTTTCCTTCCACCAGCTGACAGTATCTGGCAGGCACAGTCCTTCAACCTTGGTACTGCAGGTGCCAAGATCTTCAGTGGATCAGCAACAGAAGAATTTGGCTACACAGTCCAACAAGTCGAAAACCATCAGGGCAAATGGTATGAGTTTCTGTCACCACATAAAAAAAGCTTCTTGAATGAAAGGACGAGTGTCATAGTCACATTTTATTCACTTTTATCTTTTATAGCAAAAACATCAAGCTGCTATAGTCTTCAAGTGGTGTGCATATTGCTTTGCAGTCTTCCTCGAAATATCATTAAAAGTGGGAGAGATAATGACATTCCCAGAGGACAGTTTACTCTGAGGTCATCATTACAAGCCTGCACGCCACAACAGGCTGAATTCTGTGTTAAGCAGCGTCTGACATGCTTCTCAAAGATCAGTCTGGCTCCACACTTACTCAGAAGTTTCAAGCAGTTGCACGCTTAGGAAGAAAAAAAATCCTGTTGTTGTACACAAACTCTGATATTTCTGGCTCTTTGAATCAGATACTGTATGTGCAGTCACAGTTGTTTTCAGAAGCAGCAAGTTTAGAAATGATAGCCTGTTACTGCAAAGAGCTGGACCTAGTTATCAGTAATGTTTAAGCCATTCATTGGCATGCAAACATGCCTCCATGCTGTTACACCAACATCAAGTTCAAGCAAGCTTTCAAAGCAGTACATTCCAGTGCAAAAACGTGGCCTAGTCTTTATTTTCTTGCAACATCCAGCAGTGATTACAAAAGTCTTAATTAATGTTTGGCTGGTTCACTTGCATTATTTAGTTTTTAAGTGATGTGGATGGAAATTGCAGTGTCCTGTGCTCATTTCATTCTGAGCTTTAGGAAGCTGTGCTTTGTTGTTGTTAAACACACAGCTGTTGTTCATCTGCACTCTCATACCACCCTCTTAAGGGTTCTAGTGGGCTGACGGTGCCGTTTTCTCAGTGCATCATGAAGTTCTGTAGAAATTCAGCTCTTTCCTTCCCATGTGGTATCACCACGAGGCTGAGCTTTTCAAGCAAACATGAACATGTAACTAAACACGTGTTGGTATTACCTGTAAAGACACCAAAAAAGGCCTCACAGACTTGGATTATTCATGTATAACAGCTGATGAATATTGAACAAGTTACAGATTTTTTTAGACTTAAAATTGAATATTGCAAGTTGCTATACTTTGTTAAACAACAATTATGTTTAAAGACTCAAATGCTTTGTATTACTCATGTGTAACAGCAGTAAAGCAGTAATAAAACTGGTGTCTGAATGTTGAGTCACCGTCTTTCAGAGTAACTCACCGTCTGAAGGAGTGTCCTGTTTGTGTAACTTGGGGAGAAGCTAATATCTGATGTGATAAAGGCTTCCACTCGTATGCTTCAGTGCAGTGTCAGGACTAAACAGGAGATACACACTATTACATGTCATTACCATACATGAAAAATGATGCGTCTCACTTCCTGTGCCTTTTTTGGCTCTAGATTTGAGCAATGTCCAAGTAACATCTGGATGTTGAATGTAAGGATAAAGTACATGAAGTACACAAGTTATTAAAAACAGCACACAAAATTATTGTTTTCAAACTCAAAGCCTGATATAAAATCAGCTTCCTGTGTTTTTTTTTTTTAATGTTATTGTTTTGTTGCCA
Organism: Australoheros facetus; assembly: GCA_030220045.1. Lineage (NCBI taxonomy): Eukaryota > Metazoa > Chordata > Actinopteri > Cichliformes > Cichlidae > Australoheros > Australoheros facetus. The sequence continues at coordinate 2,184 of JASGAU010340295.1, forward strand.
AAGTTTCACATCAATAGACAGAGCTTTAGGGATAACTCCAACAGTGCACGTTTACCAGAGATAAATATTATTGTTTTCTGCAGGCTCTTGGTTGGTGCTCCTTGGAGTGGTTATAGTCAGAACAGGAAGGGGAATATTTACAAGTGTCCCATCACAGGATCCCAAAACAGCTGTGACAAGCTCAACCTGCAAGGTAAGTTTTGCTATTTTGTTTTTTAGCCTTGACCTCTTGATTACTTCATATTTTGAGCTTTTGATTTTGCAGATTGTATACATTTCTGAAAACAGCTTTAATCTGAACTGCAGTGTAATGTTATCTTTTTTTTTTTTTGCCAGATTCTGTCAGTATTCCAGATGTTAAAAATGTCAACAACAACATGTCACTGGGTTTGACTCTCACTCGGATGACTGATGAAAAGGGTTTGATGGTATGTTGATTTGAGAGTGTGCGAGATTCAAATCACAACTCCCCGAGAGGTTGTATTAGGAGAGGATTTTCTAGTAGATATGCTCAGTAATGTATTGTAATAACCACCTCAGTTGGTAACACTTTATAGTCAGATGCAACCTTAACTAGTTATTCCTGATCACATGCATATTAGTAGCCATCCTGGCTTTTTATTAGTTCTAATGAAGACTTTATTGCCCATGACCATGCTCAGCTGCAACTACACTATTAATCTCCTAATTACTTACAAGATAACATAACAATATTGTGTGACTCCATTCATAAAAATATAGGTGGTCTCCTTGGGCTGCATAGCTTCCAGTCGGGCTGCTGTTTTTAGATTGCTCTCCCTGGAAGTCATGTTTTGACCAAAGTACTTATGCGGTATTCCCCTTGGATGATAAAGCAGCAGGGAGCTACATCTGGCAAGCTGGGTGTATGGATTGGAATAATGGTGTGCATCACAGTTCAGATGCTTTGTCTCTCAGATACCTCAGAGTGTTATAGCACAACAAAGTCTGACTCTGAGGGACAAATTCACATTTCAGGAGCCCGGTCCCAGATAGCAGACACATTTGGGTATAATCTGTACACGTACAGCAAATGCTGTGTAGGTGAGACAAGTAACATATGTCAAGTTAGGCTTGACATACATTACTGAAAGTGTAGTGTGGGTCAGACATGGCTTCACTGTCACAAAGCTATCACAATGCCTGACATCCAGCCTACACTAGATGAGCCTGTGATTGAGTTGTGTGAATACCATTAGTCAGGGCCAAATATGGCCCTTAGAAAATTGCCAGTACGAGACATTTGCTGTCTGGGAGGAAGAGTAAAAGAATATTGAGCTCACTCCCAGTTGTACCTAATGCAGAGATGTCATCACCAGTGAAGATCCTCAACATGAAGGTTTGAGGTTCTAAATTTTAGGTCCGTGATGAAGCTACAGAGCATCTATGAAAGTGTTTGAAAATGAGACTTCCATGGAGTGATGTAAAAATAGCAGCCATGTTGAAAGTTGTCCAGAAGTGCACACAGAGATGAAGGAGAAATGTAACAAATTTTTAAAAGCATGATGTGATATCAAGTAAGGAAATTGTTGTTCATAAATTAGTAGTAGCTCAATATGCTTTGCTCAGTATGGGTTTTATAAGGTTGCAGTAACATAAGTATATTATTTTCATAGCTTTTGATAAATATTACCTATAATTTCTGTCTATATCTATGGTTCTAAAAAAACACAAAACTACAAGTGTTGATTGTATCCAAATAACTCTAAATGTATCCCATTCTAAAGTCAGCTCTTGTTTGTAACTACTGTACCTCACTAGCAGTTTGACACCTAACAGCTCACATGGGTTCCCTTTTCTAAAGATGCACCTTCTTCACTTTGAGTAACCCCATCATATCACACAATTACCACAAACTGAAAGACCTCATTCTTTTTTTCTTGGGTTACACCTTGAAAATCATCTATTCTGGTGGGCAAATTATATTTCAATCTGGTATCAGAGGAACAAAGTTAAAACAAGAGTCATCTCATTTATTAAATAACCACTTCAGATGTTTCCAGACAGACTTATTAAAAGTTTTTGTAATCTTTTCTTCAAGGATATGTGAGGTAATAGTATTAGCCAGTAATGTGAGGATGTACTTGTTAACTCAAGATTTCCTTTCAAATTTACATGAAAAATATTTTTAGGTTGAAGGAAGTGTGCCAGTTCTTTATTTAAATTTGTTACTGATACAGGATGAAATTATTTCCAGACCACTGAGTTACTAAAAAAGAAAATGCACCCAATGAATGTTGTTATTGGTCCCACTTTGTGATTATTTCCCAACAAATACATTAATGTGTGCTCAGACATATTTAGGACAAAATACTCAGGCACAAGATCTTACTGGGAGCATTTAAAGGCACCGATAACCCCAAGCTTCCTTTAAACTTCCTCGTTTCTTCTTCTGTGGTTGTCTGAAACAGATGTGCGGTCCTCTTTGGGGTCAGAACTGTGGCACTCAAAACTTCTACCCAGGAATATGTGCCAGATTGGACCCCCTCTTTCAGCCTCAACCTGCCATTTCTCCTGCTGTCCAGTGTAAGATGTTTTAATATGTACTGTATAGTTAATTCTCTTTCATGCAGTATTTGCCTTTCCATACAGGATTCACTCAATACTGACTAAAGCAAATAGAGGTTTTTGTCATTTTATTGCTTGTTACTTACTTGTTGTTTCACATAAATTTGGGTGCTGATGTAAAAATGTGACAGAGATTTTAGAACTGGCATGCAACAAGCTGTCTTTTTAATTAAAGGCCAAGCTTTAAATACATTTTTTCCCCTCCAGACAGTGTTCTTAATTTTTAGGCTTCTTCGTGTTTCATTGTTAGTCACATCTTTACATCTTACCTTCTGTCTTACTGTGAACATTCGGTTTTTTTTGCATGCCCTGTTGTGGTTTTACTTCCTGATTTTGATCGTTTTGTTCCTTTGAGATTCTCTGCGTCTGTGCCGTGAACTGTTTAAACACATGATAATGTTAACAAACGGAGAAATGCAACTAAGAGTTAAATATAGCATGTTATGTCAAGCAAGTGTCAGAACTCAAACTAGTGACTGAATGAATGATAATAAATAATTTGCACAAACACGGTGCAAATAATTACTACTGACTTTTCTTTTTCTTTTTTTTCAGCATGTGGAGGGCCGATGGACATTGTGATTGTTTTAGATGGCTCCAACAGCATTTTTCCTTGGGAACCCATTACAGATTTCCTGAAGAAACTATTACCCACTCTCGACATCGGACCCCAGAGTACACAGGTGAGACTGAAACTAAAGCTGAGAATAACTTTGACTTATAATCATGGTAAAAAGAAATTACACCCTCTTTCATTTCTATGGTTTTGCATATGAGAACATAACCATTTTTACCAGGTCTTAAAATTAGTTAAGTACAACCTCAGATAAAAAACAAATTGTATCACACCATTATTCAATTACCCGAAAACTAAGCCAAAATGCAGATGCAGTGTGGCAAAAATTAAGTACAGCCTGTTGCTTAGTGGCTTGGCAACTTTTTTTTTACTATGTTGCTTCAGTTTGCGGCGGTTTGTTGCCATTTTCTTATGCACTGCTCTCTTGCATAAATGTCAGCATTTGCTGTCCCGCCACAGCATTTCAATCAGTTTGAGGTTTGGACTTTGTGACACCGTCACTCTAAAATGTGAATGTGCAGAAAGTTGAAGTCACTTAAAATTTTAAGTGAAAACAATTTACATTTCAAGGTGAAATGTAGATCATTTTCACTCAAAATTTTAAGTGACTTCAACATAAAGTAAAATAAAATTAATATTGTATCCTGACTATTATATTATCAATTGATATTTCAATTTTCCTTTCAAATTCATACTGTTTTTAATGACGTGTTACATGTTCTTCTCTGTTATCTTGACAGTTGTTAGGAAAACACCACAATTGTGTGCAGTTGTGCCAGTAAATAATGACATGGCATAATAAGTCATATTTTGTAGTGCATCTGAAATTGTATTTACTTAACTTTAAGACCTGTTAAGACCAAATTACTTTTATTATGTCCTGATTACATATCAGGACATAATAAAAGTAATCTGGTGTAAAACCCTGTAACTGAAAGAAGGTGCACTTTCTTTACACCATGACTGTAATTTTTCTGGCTACTTTCTTGTCTTCTTCTTATCATTATTTCCACTTTCTGTGCTTTAACACACCATTTTTGTCAATGTTAATATGCCAGGTCAGCGTCATTCAGTATGCTGTTTACCCCAAAATTGAATACACACTGAATCAGTTTAAAACCAAAGACAAGATGATTGTTGCAGCATCAAAAATTGCACAGATGTCTGGTGACATGACCAATACCTTCGGGGCAATCGAGTTTGCCAGGTTGGTTTACTTTTTTTTAAATCACACTGGAATTATGTAGTTGTTTTATTTATTTCTAAATAAAACCAATATAAAACGTCTGCCTTGTCATCTCCATTCAGTAAAGAGGGTTTCAGTGAGCGTAATGGCGGCCGACCGGGTGCTGCCAAAGTGATGGTGGTTGTCACTGACGGTGAATCTCACGATTCTTCTGAGACGGAAAGAGTCATTGCCACTTGTGAGAAGCAGGGCATTACCCGCTTCGGTATTGCTGTAAGTGCTGATCTGCCATTTACTCTGATTATCTCATGTATAAAAAGTATGATCATAACATTGGCCTTCAGTTAAGTCAGTTCAAGTCACATATTTAAGATAAATTTCCATTATTTAAATCGTACTTTTCATTTCATCATGAGATTTCATAATCATTCTGCATTTAAGCAGCCATTTTTAAAAGGAAGTGCCCCCTCTATGTACATACAAAATCTGATAAGTGTACATTGATCTGCTAACAAGTAAAGAGTCAATTTGATAGTTTATCCTTCTAATTTATGGTTGTAATGATTTTGCTATCAGATGTAAATTGACTTTAAGCTGCGGTGTCTGCTGATTGCACAGCGCTGACCTGCTTTAAATTCCTGTTCTGAATGTTTGTATCTGCTCATTAATTTTGCTGTTTTGATTTGCAACATAGATCTCACTATATTTGTTTTTTCTGATCCGGAAATTCTGTGTGTGTATGTGTGTGTTTCTTTTTTTTAGGTCTTGGGTTATTACACAAGAAATCAGATCGACACAAAAGACCTTATAAATGAAATCAAATCCATTGCCAGTTCACCCACAGAGAAACATTTCTTTAATGTATCAGAAGAGGCAGTCCTCTCCACCATTGCTGGAACTCTGGGCGACCGCATCTTCAGCATAGAAGGTACATAGTCTAATCTTTTTGGTGTAAGTATTTTAGTTGTATACGGAAGATATAATCTGCTTCACACTAGATGTACAGTGCTGTGAAAAAATATTTATCCCCTTAATGATTTCTGCCTACTTGCCATACTTGAATGTTTCAGATCATGAAACAAATTTTAATATTAGACAAATATAACCCAAGTAAGTACAAAATGCAGTTTTAAAACTGATTTCCTTTATTGAGGAAAAAAATTAATCCAAGGAAGTAAAAAGGGGTCTGCACACCAGCAAGGCTCCTGAATAATATTTAATACAAAAACCTTTAAGGAGAGTAACATTTGGGGCTGAAGTTGCCCTTCCTCAGACTTGACAAACAATGCAGGTAACACGTTATTTATGCACGCCCACCTCTCTCGCCCTCCGCACTCTCCTTAAGGTCATTCCAAATCATCTCAATCAGATTTGAGTCCAGACTTTGACCAGACCACTCCAAAACCTTTTTCTTTTTTGAGTCATTCAGAGGTGGACTTGCCGGCGTGTTTACAATCATTGTCCTACTTGAATGACCAAAGTGCGCTTGGGCTTCCGGCCACAAATTGATGGCCAGACTTTCTCCTTCAGGATTTTCTGGCAGGGAGCAGACTTCAGGTTTCCATCAATTAAAGCAAGTTATCCAGGTCCTGAAACAGTAAAGCAGCCCCAGACCATCACACTACCACCACCGTGTTTGGTTGTTGGTATGATGTTCTTTTAATAAAATGCTGTGTTAGTTTTATGCAGATGTAATGGAATTTTTGTCTCATCAGTCAACAGAATATTTTCCCAAAGTCTCGGGGATCATCAGGATGTTTTGTGGAAAAATGTCTTTGAGTCTTTATATTCTTTTTGGCCAGCAGTGGTTTTTGCTTTGGAGTTCTCCCATGGATGCCATTTTTGCCCGATCACTTTCTTATTGCTGAATCATGAACACTGACCTTAAGGCAAGTGAGGCCTGCAGCTCCTTAGATCTTGTTCTGGGTTCGTTTGAGTCCCAAAGCCTTAGAATTGGCTTTGTAACCCTTTCCAGACTCATAGATGCTAATGACTTTGTTTCTCATCTGTTCTTGAGTTTTATTAGATTGTGACATGGTTTGTTGCTTTTTTTTCGATCTTTTAGGCTGCTTCACTTTATCAGAGAGGTTGTGTTTAAGTGATTTTTAGATTCAACAGGTTTGGCAATAATGGGCATGGACGTGGCTAGTTAAAATGAACTCAGCTTTCCAAAAAAAAATGTGGTTAATCACTGTTTTTTACATGTTAGTGTCACAAATGTACAAAAAACTAAGAAACCAGGAAGGGAGCAAATACTTTTTCATAGCACTGTAGATGCACGTCACAACACATCTTTCATAGCTTACGATATTAACGAGGACTAAAAGAAAATCTGTGCACATGTGTGTGTGTTTTCATCATCTTTATCTTAATCTTTTGGGTTTTGATTGTGGTGTATGCATAATGCTTTGGTCCCACAAGGCACTGGACAAGGGGCTGACAACTTCAAAATGGAGATGTCCCAGGTCGGATTCAGTACTCACTACTCCAGCCAACAGGTATAGCGCCCAGCCTTTTATATTTCTGTATTGTGAATATAAAATAAATGTAAGAGGCTGTGTGGGCATGAGTAAAATGTATCAGATTTAAGAGGGTAAAAGCTTATCAAATGTCCTTTTTCTTTTGTCTGCTAAGCTGTGAAAATGTGTGCATAATCATTTTAAAAATAGCTGTCAAAGTATCACGTGTGACCACAGTATTACGTTACAATGATTTAGGGGCACCCAGGTGGTTCAGTGGTGGCGCAGGCAACCCCATGCACATGCCACGTTGTGGTGGGGGTGGCGCAGGTTTGAGTCCCAGCCTGTCGCCGACTTACCCGCATGTCTTCCTCTGCATCCTTCCCCCATTTCCTGTCTAAAATGAAAAAGAAAAAAAAAAGTTACAATGATTTAAAACTTTCATATGTGTTTGTCAAAAAAATTTTTTTCTTGGAAACCGTTATAACGCTCAATCTAAAGAGTATGATGCCGTCATGGATTGGTGTGATTTTTGTTGACAGGTTTTTGATCTTTTCTGTTTAAGGATGTGCTGATGCTCGGAGCAGTGGGAGCCTACGCCTGGAGCGGGACCGTCGTGCATCAAACAGGGTCAAAAGCAGATATTCTCCCTTTCTCAGCCTTTGAGGAATCACTGCAAGACAGAAACCACAGCTCACTACTGGGTAGGCATTTGCAGTTAATTCTTCATTTATTTGACCAAATCTATAATACAAATCTATGTTTGCGTAAAGCACTGCAGGGATCGGGGTAATGGATGGCTATTACTATTACTACCAACACTGGTACACTGCAGCTGCATGGCTTTGTGGGTTTATTATAGATATAGTACTGTGCAAAAGTCTCGAGCCACCACTAATTTCTTTATATTTTGCTTTCATGGAGCCAGAATTATTTTTAAAGTGGCCGTTTCACGCATTCCAGTCCAGTCCTTGTACTTTTTGGAGGAATTTTTTTGTTTGTTTGTTTGTTAGGACACTATCAGTGGCAACAGGTCTTACGGAGCGATGAATCCAAATTTGACATTTTTGGTTCAAATGTACAGAGGAGGTCAGGAGAGAGGTACAACAGTGAGTGTCTTCAGCTATCTGTAAAAAAACAGTAACGGCTCCGTCATGGTTTGGGGCCAGTGGTGCCGGGGCAGATGTATTCTCTTTTGTTTCAACTTTTTGGGACAGTTTGAGCATGTGCAAACTGCTCTTGACTGATATTGAAATTTTACAGCGCCTGTTGAGACACGACAACTTTATAACTTTCCAAAATAATTCACAGCGCTGCGACACCCACAGTATGCCTCACTAGAGGTCTGATCAGCCAGAATAATTGAAAACAACTATGTTGTTATGCAATGAATTTAAGTTCCAACATAACTTAAATGCATTTTAAATAAATGTAGTGGAGTACTTATGAACAGGACTAGTTGAGGACGTGAGTAAATGTATACAATCACTCTACATTCTGCCACTTTCTTTGTCCCAAGTGAAGCTGTCAGTTAGTGAATGTGTTCATTATGTTTTTTCCAGGTTACTCTGTCACCACGCTGCGTGATGGACCTACCGAGTACTTTGTGGCTGGTGCACCTCGCTCCAACCACTCTGGACAAGTTATTGTTTACACTATCAATGCTCAGAAGCAGTCTGGTATCATAGACTCACAAAGAGGGAAACAGGTACTGACATAAGACAACATGAGTTAAGCAACTGAATGCATGTGGCGTGACACGTGAGAAGTAGAGTTAACAGTGGTCTATTGTATTCCTAGATTGGCTCATACTTTGGAAGTGTCTTGTGCGCTCTGGATGTGGACAAAGATGGGACAACAGACCTCCTGCTGGTTGGTGCACCCATGTACATGAGCGAGCTAAAGAAAGAGCAAGGCAGGGTCTATCTCTTCTCTGTCACCAAGGTAAAACTGACCACTATTTTAATTACATTTTCTGGTCTGGATTTCCTGTGCAACAGTGCAAAAGAGACTGATTTCTCTTTGCATCATGTCATAAAGAGAGACAGGAGCAGATATTCTGCTTCATTTATAATTTTCTCACATTTAAATAATTGTAACAAGATACTTAGCTCCATCAGCCACACACACACACTCTCCATCTCATCTTCTGAAGGGCATACTGAACGAGAGGGGATTCCTCAATGGTCCACCCCAAACTGAGGATGCGCGTTTTGGGATGGCTATCTCTGCCATTCCTGACCTGGACCTAGATGGATTCAGTGATGTTGTAGTTGGAGCGCCACTAGAAGACAAAGGAAAAGGTCTTATTTACATCTATAATGGACAGAAGAAAATGCTAAACACAGAGTTCTCACAGGTACAGCCAGAAACATGCAACAATCGTGTTTACATGAAACACTTCTAATATAAATATAAACTTTTTAATAATATATGGGGAAAAAGTTTGTTTGTTTTTTCTTTTCAGAAAATTCTGGGCTCCAGCCTGGATCCTCAACTGAAGTACTTTGGAAGATCTCTAGACAGCTATAAAGATTTAAATGGTGATAAAATCCCTGACATCTCAGTTGGAGCCTATGGCAAAGTGGTGCAACTCTGGTGAGTTACGCCAGTGCAGAACCACGGGAAATATTATGCAATAATTTTCTACACTGTGTTACTTATATTAATCCATGCTCATGATCATTTCAAACTGAACTTGTTCTCAGGTCCCGTGGCGTGGCGTCTGTGACAGTTAAAGCTTCTTTCAACCCTGATAAAATCAACGTTTTTAACAAACCCTGCAGCATCAATGGCCGAAAGCTTTCATGCTTCAACACCAACCTCTGTTTCACTGCTGCATTTAGGCCCACGACTCCTGTTGGACCCATCGGTAAATCTGATAACTTCATTAATAATATGTGCACTCCTTTTTTAAAGTAATGATTTGAAGGTTGATGAATTTGTGCCAGACTGACAGAGAATTTGTGCCCTTTTTTTTTCTAATACAGAAAAGTCAAATAACAAAGTCAAGGATGTTCAGTACTTTGGGACATGAGTCAGGCTTGTTGTTTTGAACTACCTGTGTAACCTCTATAGGGTCAGGATATCGCCTCATGCTACCAGTAGTGACACTGACCCTAACCAAATGCAGATCTAGTGAAAAAACAGTCAGAAAAGGTGGGGAGGGAAAAATGTCAGCGGCCTCCACCTATGAAGCCATTCCTTTTTTGGGAGTTGTCTGATTGTTGCCCCTCTAGTGCACCTGTTGTTAATTTCATTAACACCAAAGCAGCTGAAACTGATTAACAACTCCATCTGCTACTTAACTGACCGGATCAATATCCCAGAAGTTTAATTGACTTGATGCTGTACTCTGATTAAAAAGTGTAATTTTTTGAGCAGCATGGTTTTAAAAAAAATTTTCTTTCAGATATTACGTACACTTTGACTCTGGACGCCGACTTGCTGTCTTCAAGAGTGTCATCGAGAGGAATGTTTACAAAAAATAATGAACGCTTCCTGACAGAAAAGGCAAAAGTATCATCAACAGACCTCTGTCGAGATTACCAGGTTTATGTTCAGGTAATGGATTGTCTCGAGCTTGTTGATATATTACACCACTTTTTTCTTTTTTTTACAGAATAGGTATGAATTATTTTGGAAAAAAAATTCTTCAATTTGTTCATATATTGTTTATTCAACAGGAGGCGCCGGACTTTGTGAATTCCCTCAGTCTGAAAGTAGAAATTGGACAAGAGAATGTAAATGCAAACCCTGTCCTCGACGTGTTTTCACCAAATGCCCAGGAGTTCTTTGTAAGTATCTGACACCCAGCAGCACATATCCCTAGATCCAGGTTAATTATTATTATTTTGCTCCTACAGGAAGCAAATCAGGTGGCAGATGACCTTAAATGCAGTTATAAAGATGTTTGTACAGTCATTTAAAATAACGTGGTATACCTGTGTGATAATTACTGGCTTATTTTGGTAAGTCACGCTGCACTGTGATTTCCCAACAACAGGATTGAAGATCACCCCAACAAAACAGACATGTAATAATTTTCCTTTATGTTGTCTGTTCCAAATTCATACAGATAACAGGAGAGTAGACTGTGGAAAATGCAGTTTTTGTGCAATGCCGCATAATTTGGCTGAATTTGCTGCTGCGTTGTTGTTTCAGATCCCCTTCACAAAAGACTGCGGCTCTGATGAGGTGTGCGTCAGTGATCTAGTGCTGAGTGTGAAGACGGATTCAAAGACATCCAGGTAAAAAGCGCCGAACTGTGCAGCATGTAGAGAACACAGTTTTCAGGCAAAGATGGGATCAGCTTGGTTTTATGAGTTTACTGTGTGGTGGTTGGCCCTGAAAACAAATTTAAGCTGTAATTACAAGTCATATGAATAAAAAAAAAGCTGTATATCATGTCATCATATGTGAGACTCTTCCTTGGATTTGTGCTGCTGTGATGGTTACTGGATCCTGTTCAGGGAGGTTGCTGTGGTCTGTTCTTAGATCCACTAGCCACTGAGCTGAGGTGTTGTATGACATGCTCTTCCAGTATTGCTCCGTCTCCAGCCTTGGTGGGGGTGCTTTTCTCATATTGTTCCCCTGCCACTGAGAGTACACCTTGGTTTATTCTAAGTTTCTAAGGCCTTGGCTATGGACAGCTTGTTGTACTTCTTAGGCACCCCTTTCTTCATCACAGTACTAGCTATTAGTACCCAATCTTGGGGTGTGAGGATGATGAAATCTCCCCCCTGACCTGTCGTCCTGGCTCCCCCTTGTGTTGCACCTTGTTGAGCTCTAGTTGCAATAGTAGCTGCTTCCTTCATATGTTGGAACACTGAGCTACGAGTTGTTTCAATGTCAGTTTGGATGTTGGGTTTCGAAGCATCTATAGGTCCCACTTCCTCTTCATGGAACCCCTTTCACTGGTATTACATGTGTAGTAGTATTCCAACAGTTCCCGGTTCTCCTCTAGTGTCCATTTATGCCGTATCAGTCACTTATTGTCAGAATGCCCTGGTTCCTCAACGCCTGATGCAAACTTTTTTAATCTGGGTGACGTCCGAGCCGGTATGGCTTCAGTCATGTATCTCGCGCTCATATTCCGAGGTAGGCTTGGTTAGCATGGGGGGTCTAGCCTGGGGATTCTTTCCGGATGCATGCCCTGGCTGGGATTTAAACCCCCAACCTTCTGTTCCAGTGACGGTAATCTCTTTGGCTAAAGACAGTAATGTTGCCATTAAAAAAAATCAATCAAATCTTTGTAGGTGGGAAAACTTGCAATGTATCAAATACTTGATTTCTCCACTATATATAAAGAAGAAGCTGTTAGAAAGAAAAATCTTTAATTAGAAATTTATATATATATACATATAATTTTCTTTCTAACAGCTTCTTTTTTCTTTTTCTGTAACAAGATCATATTTGTAAAATTAAGAACTACATGATGTAAAAATCTCACTTGCTGCCCCTACATGTTGTTCTGACTTGACCCACTGGCCAGATGTTATAGTGCCATGATATTATAATACCAGTCAAAACAGAAAAAAAAAAACCCTTTGTTTCTCTAACAGGGCTGAAATCATGTTGAGTGTGAAGTACTTATTATTTCACAAAAAGACATCTAGTAGTGTCTTCTATGTCCACCATAAAAGAAAGAATGCTTGATGATTCCATCAAATCTGGCAATCTTCTGTTTAATACTGTGCCTTTTAACTCTAAACAATCACTACACATTTTTCTATTTTCTCTTTTTTACGAGTCTGTCTTTGTTGCTTTTAACTGCACACATTAGAGCCCATAAAATTACTGGATCAGACTCTGAAAAAACATAAAAGGTTTGGCTCCTCAGTGTATTAGCTCACATGAAAGCGAATGAGGAAGGACTTTATAGACCATACAGCAGCGTTTTAAAGTACTTGTGGTTTTGCAGCTAGTATTGGTTTCTGTTTTGTGCGCTTGACTGTTTGGTTCTCTTAACCTTAAGGTAGGCTGTCCAACACTGTGTAAGGTGGAGTGTTTATCATCTTAAGTAATTATGGTTAAGTAAAAGAATGTTAAATATATCACCCACCATTTGTAGCAAGTCATGATGTTTGCTGAAATAACCAACTTTAAACATTCCTTCTTATTCCTGCTCACCTGAATAATCTGGACAATACTCATGGTCAGTATATCCTTACTTAATATGTGACATGCATGAATGAAATCACATGAATGCAGAGAAAAGTAGTTTGATCTCTTGTGTTGCAGCTCAGCACCCATTCTGGTGAGCGCCAACAACCGAGAGCTGTCATTTGAAGTTGCTGTGAAGAACAAAAAGGAGAACGCGTACAACACACAAGTCGTGGTAACTTACTCCAGTAACCTCTACTACTCCTCCGTCATTCCTCCAGTAAGTAAGCTTAATAAAAGCGATTTATCGTTTCCTGGTGCTAATATAAAAAGACATACATGCTCTTTGAGTAGACCTTTTGGGGCAAATTTGTTTGTTTTTTTATTATTATGATTCTCACTGAAGTGAAATGCCAAAGAATTATTTGAAATGTCAGAACATTAAAGAAGCCAGTGCAATAAAGCCACAATCCATAATGTTTTGTACTGCACTAAACTATGCATTTATAGACAGATGGAGATGGAGTCAAATGCACCTCACAAACAGAAAAGGTTATTTGCCAAGTAGGATATCCAGCATTAAAGAAAGACCAAGAGGCAAGTACAAGACAAAAAACTTATTGTCTACTTTCTCTAATCTTTTTGGATATACCTTTTTAAAATTTTACTAATCAAAAATATTGTTTTGTTTTTTTTCATTACAGGTGAAATTTCACATCAATTTCGAATACAGTCTTAATCAGCTGCAAAACAAAGCCAGTCTAAATTTTGAGGCCAAGAGGTACACTGAATTACTAAGAAATTCAGCTGCAATGATCAGCTTTATTATAATTATTGGCATGTAATAATGTTCACCATCCTTTTTTCTTAAAAGTGATAGCGAAGAGGAGACAACTACAGACAATAAGGTGGAAATATCCATTCCTATTCGGTATGATACGGGAATTGTTTTATCCAGGTGAGTTTTTCCTACCTCCGCGTTATTTTTTTCTCCTTAGTCTCACAGAATACATTTGAAAGCTGATGTTGACAAATTCATGAAAACATTTATTTTATGCTCTCTTTGTTCCAGGGAGGCGAATATTGATTTCTTTGTGGCAGATGCAACCACTCCAGTTTTAACAGTGAAATCCTTCGATGACATCGGCCCAGAGTTTAGCTTTACAGTGAAGGTGCAATAAATAAATCAGTCTCATAAAATGCCATCATATTTTTTCTTAGCTGTATTTTAACAAATTTATGGTCTTTAATGGAATTTGTTTATAGGTTTCTACAAGTAACTTCCCTGTGAGCCTTCTGTCTTTGACCATTGCTCTGCCAATGACCACTAAAGGTGGAAATCCGCTCCTATATGTCACCAGAGTGGAGACACAAGCAGTGAGTACTCAGTTTCCAAAAAACAAGAACTTTCAAAGAGATTAAAAGCTGCTTAAAATCATAAATATGAAGGTATCTGTAATGAAAATATTAGACTGCAACTCTAAACGATATGACGCATACATATAGTCATGTGAAAATAAAAGGACACCCTCTTTCAATTCTAAGGTTGTACGTATCATGAGATAAAAAATTATTTATTGTCATTATGCCATTATTTATTTATTAAACTAAGCAAGCTGGAATGCACCTCAATAGGTTGTAGAAGCACCTTCAGCATCAATAACTTTGTAACAATGTAATTGTTCACATTGACATGGGAGACTCAGTCTCTCGTGTTGATGTGGAGGAATTTTGACCCACTCTTCCTCACATAGTTGCTTCAGTTCATTGAGGTTTGCAGGCATTCATTTATGCACAGCTCTCTTCAGATCCTGCCACAGCATTTCAGTCGTGTTGAAATCTGGACTTTGACTGGGTCATTGCAGCACCTTGATTGCTTTGTTTTTCAGCCGTTCTGTTGCAGATTTGCTGCTGTGCTTGAGGTTCGTTGTCCTGTTGCATGACCCAACTTCAGCCAAGCTTTAGCTGTCAGACTGATGGTCTCACATTTGACTCTAGAACATTTTGGCATACAGAGAAGTTTGTGCTCGACTCAGTGATGGTGCCCAGGTGCCACCATTGTAAAATAAGGCCAAATCCACCACTGTGCTTCACAGTTGGTATGAGGTGTTTGTGCTGATATGCTGTGTTTGATTTTTGCCAAACATTTGGTGCTGTGCATTATGGCCAAACATCTCCACTTTATCATCTATCCAAAGGACATTGTTCCAGAAGTCTTGTGGTTTGTTCAGCTTTGCAAACCCAAGCAATGCTGCCATGTATAATATGATGTGAATACCTTGTAAGTATGCATTATTGTTATAGATTACATAAATGGTTCAGAATTGTTGGAGCTGCCTAATGTAGTCAGTCGGTGCAGCTTCACACAAGTCTGACACCACTCTCTATCTTAGTTCAACTTTTATACACAAACTTAGACACAGTTACATAGTTATTAAAATATGCAAGTGCATAGATAACTGTTACCAGTGAATAGTTACCAATGCACAGATAAATGTTACCAGTGCACAGATAAATGTTACCAGTGCAAACTTACCAATGCACAAATGTTACCAATGCACAGATAATTGTTACCAGTGCACAGATAAATATTACCAGTGCACAGACAATTGTTACCAATGCACAGATAAATGTTACCAGTGCACAGATAAATGTTACCAGTGCACAGATAATTGTTACCAGTGCACAGACAATTGTTACCAGTGCA
>JASGAU010340296.1:0-31277 GCA_030220045.1 Australoheros facetus
TCTGTTTAAATTTGGTAAATAAACATGATAAAACTCAGCCCTGCTGAATGCTGGTACATTGACATTTACAAATAACATTTGTCCATGGAACAATAAAAAAAACTATACGAGAGAGCGTTGTGAACAAAAATACCAACTATTACGAACAGCGACAGGCCTGGGCCAAGCCAGAATTGAACCCAGGCCTTCTGGGTGGCATTCTACCTGTGAGGTAGCACTGCTAACCATCATGCCACCATGCTGCTGCACAGTGATTCAGTCTGTTAAAACTGGTATAAACTAGATTTTAAGCAGGTGCAAAACTTGATGATATTAAGTTGTTTGAACTCAAACACATGATTACAATAAGATAGTACAGTCTACTCAGCATTAACAAGTAATGTTCACATTCTACGCAATTTTAAGTAATATGAACTCAATATTTTTCAGTGGAATCAAAATCTGGGTTTACAGTGTACTTGGAGGAAGCCCCAGGGTAGACCCAGGACATGCTGGAAAGAGAGATTATATCTCTCGCCTGGCCTGGGAACACTTGGTGTTCCCCCAGAGAATCTGAGGTGGCTGGAAAGAGGGAGGTCTGAGTTTCTTTGCTTAGGCTGCTGCCCCTGCAACCCAGCCCAGGATAAATGGAAGGAAATGGATGGATGGATAAATAAATAAAGATGCAAATTAAAACATAAATATCAATGTCATTAATGCCTCATAAACTCATTAATGACCAAATATGTTTTTAGCATTAACTTTTAGGCTTTTAATGGCACATTTATTTATTCATTAAGAAATTTTTTCTTTTTTAATCTTTGATTTGGGGAGTGTTGGTCCTCCGTAATAAAGATCATTTACAGACATTTAAAATACTCTTTATTGTTTGAGTAAAAATTTATATTTATACATTATTTAAAAAGTGTTGAAACACACAACTACTCATTTTCTCTTGGAATTTTTTCTTGGAATCCTCATTTCTTGAAATTTTTTAATATTTTTCAACAATACAAGATGTCCTCAAATTATAAAACTATCATTTTGCAAAGGTTCAAACGTTCTTTGTTCAAACAAAGTGAGTAAAGCAGTCAAATCATTTGTGCGAACATTCGATTCAATACTCATTTAAACCAATTCATAATGTGATTTCTGGGGGGGTTATTATTTTAAAAACATATCTGACCTTTCTGTCTTCATCTTCATCTGGTTAAGACCACTGACTGATGCCAAATTAAGCTGTGCTTCATTGTCTCTCTCCAGCTGAATGGGAACAGCTGCATCAGATCAATATATCATTTTTTTAAAGTAAAATCTAATTGGAAATCGTTGTCCATTTGCTCTCAGACACAGAAAGCAGACCCACTGGCTGGATTTTGGCGAGGCAGGCAGAGCCAAAGGGTGCTTTTGGCAAAACCAGATAAGAGTCATTTGTTATCTTCCTCATAACGAGAAATCAAACAGATTCCGCTGCTTATGTAGATACCTCTTCCCCAGTATATGGGCTACTGTTTAATTGTGTTTGCCAGCTGAAACCCTCTCAGCTTTTGAGGTTTCATTCGTCATCAGAGAAATACAGCTGCTCCAATCCGCTTATCAATGTGTGTCTCACTGATGTTTCCATGGAAACTGTGTTTACTGCCCCACAGTGTGCTAAAAATGGTTCCAAAGTGATAACAGTGCCAGAGTAGTGAAAGCAGTGTAAAGACGTTATGAACAATGACAGTCATAGACATTGTAGCATTATAAATGTATACATGTAAGCCATTCACCATTGTTTAAACACAGAAAAATCTTGTCCTGTCATGTTCTGAATTTCAAATGTGTCTTTTTTTCCCCCCATTTTAATCCTACTGATTATTTAAAGGTTTAATAGAATGTGAATTAAAAATATCTTTCTTTCCCCTCCTCACTATGTATCTCTTTTTCTCTTCAGACCACTCTTCACAAATCTTACTGGCAGCTCTGTGGAGGTGTTAAATATCACAGCTGATGAGTACAATTTAGACATACAAATTACAAACTGAAATTGAGGTTGACCTTGTGGCAGTCCATCCCGAGTGTAAAGTCCAAATAGTGGAATTAAAACAGTCTAACTGATGTCATTATTTTCTCTTTCTTCTTCTAACAATATGGATTTTCGCTGGCATGTTACCAAAAACCTGATCTTTTCTCAGTGAGATTATGTTTCAGTTTCTGATGCGGTGGCAGTGCTCTCCTCATTTCAGCCTAATGATTATTCTCAATCAGTGCTTTCACTTGAAAGCAACCCACATGGCTAACATTTGCAAGTATTTGTTTTTTCAAAATGTGAAAAAAAAGCAAAACAAACAAACTACTTTTATCTGCAATTGCCCTGTCATAGTTTGAATCTGATTTTGAATCAAATACCATCATAGCCCCCCACCCCACACACACAGTCAATGCTGTAAGATTGCTTTTGAAGAAGACAATAGCCATGCATTGTAGACAGAAGAGACAGTTGCAGCACTGTTCCCATGGCAATGGGTTTAGAGGAAATAACTTTGCATTCATCAAGTTTAAAGTATTTTTTCCCTTTTTTTTTCAAACACTGGAGGAAAAAACTGGGTTTCTCCAAAGCCTTAATATTTAGTTCAGTGTGAACAAGTTATTTATTTTCTTAAAATGTCCTTGTTCCTCTTATATTTCTTAGGATTTGTTTAAGTTCCATCTCAGCAGTTGTTATCAAACTTCTGCTTGCTAAGATCCAGTTTCACTTTTATTTTTTTAAATCATGATCAGAACAGATAACATTTAATTTATTATTTACAGCAGAATATGTAAAAATGTAACTTGGGGTTTAGTTGGCACATATGATTAATGATTGGGAATTAATGAAACTGTAGGTGGAGATGGTTCTAATAAAAGTCTCCAGGAGTCCAGACCATGTGAGGCATATTTTCCCACCATCATTAGATCATGTGACACTTTCAGACTGGGCCCATGACCAAAACTAGAATCAAACTTTTCTTCCAAATTAAAGCTGAACTATTTTATCATAAGATAGTGATACTCTGATGAGGCAAGTGTGCTGAATATGCACTCTCTTCCCAACTAATGACTTGATTACAGAGTGGAGACATCCTAACTTAAAGCAGCTTTGGTATCCATGTTCAGGTTCACAGCAGGGGGGTTGGAGTCTATCCCAGCTGTCATGGGGTAGAGGTTCACATTCACACCCATTTTAGGATTACCCATTAACCTTACATGTCCTTGGACTGTGGGAAGAAGCCAGGGCACCTAGAGAGGACTTGCAAACTCCACGCTATAAGGATTTGAACCTCAGATCTTCATGCTGTGTAGCAACAGTGCTAACCACTACACCATGCTGCATTTATGAATTATAGGTAAATTACTTATTAACTGCTGAGCAGCTTTTTTGAGAGTTAATTATTAGAAAGAATTTGCAAAGTATATTATCAAGAATGGATGAGGTATATTTGGAATAATAGAACATACCTGTAATACCTGTATTTATCCTAGCATCTTATTTAGTGGCAACAAAAAATACGTTTGCAGTGAAAGTACTATAAATAGTGATAGAAGAGGCTGTGCATGCTTTATACTGTAACAAAGAATGAGATGAAATGCAGCATCTTTACACCCTTTATAAAATAAATCAATGCTGTTGTTTTTTGTTTGTTTTGTTTTGTTTTGTTTTGTTTTGTTTTGTTTTTTTGTTTGTTTGTTTTTGTGGAACACAGTATCAGTGTATATATTCTGCCATGGATTTAAAGTGTCCTTAGCTGCAGGCAAACATTTAGGGTTAGGTCAGGTAGTGCTTTAGCCACATGCTAACTAATCTCATTAAAGCATGTTTAAAAAAAAAAAAACAGGAAATAATTCACAAGAAAAGTTACTGCTTATTAAAAAAAAATAATAATTTGAGAAGGTGTGTGAAGTGTGGAAGGCATTTAAAAATTAATCAAGAAAACCAAACACAAAGACATGTCGGACACTCATCAAATTCGGGGTGAAAAACAAGTTCCACACTGAAGGAAACTTCCAAGGTAAATTTAGCTGTGGCACAGCTGTGATAGAGTAAACCTTTCTGATAGTTTACAGCAAGACAAATGTGATGAGCAAGAGATGAGAGTGACACTGATTCAGTCAAGAAGACACTGATGCTTGATAATGCAAACAGTATCATTGAGGGTTGTCAGCAATCTTTTACCTCTTTGCAGTTCAGCTTACAAGCTAATAATGTAATGCGTCTACAGCAGGTAGTATTCAAGTTTAAAATTTTCTACTGGGACATAAAACATTATAGACAAACCTCTTTAGAAAAGTATGCTGCTCATACAACTGGATTCA
Source organism: Australoheros facetus (assembly GCA_030220045.1). Taxonomy (NCBI): domain Eukaryota; kingdom Metazoa; phylum Chordata; class Actinopteri; order Cichliformes; family Cichlidae; genus Australoheros; species Australoheros facetus. The sequence continues at coordinate 4,315 of JASGAU010340296.1, forward strand.
TTTTGACTGTGACAAACAAGTCATCTTTAATGCATTCTTACATTTGACAGGCTGCACGCTAATCACTTTAATATTTGTGCAAGCACATCATGTCTTGTATTCTGCCAGTAAGCTTTTAACTGTATACCTTTACACACCCCACTAAATGGCACATGTCAAAATGACAGTATTTCTGCCACAGAAATTTTCCCACCAAGAATAAGCACCAATCACTTTTCTCCATAAATATCTTTTTTTTTTTTAAAGAAGAAGAAGAAGGCCGGGGAAGGGAAAAACTGATTGAAACCAGTTAAGAAACTGAAATTGTATTCAGTCTTCAATCTATTCTTGCATCACTTTGACAGCAGCACAACCACAGTGACAACGCTCGGCGAGACAAGCCTGCAAGCCAGAAATAGATAAATTATGAGTTTGTGTCAACATGAAGCAGACATTGGCCAGGAAAAAGTATGTGTACATGAGCTGTTTGATGCTCGGGTGACTGCACAGAAACTGGAACTCAGGGGAGACGTCCTGACATGTATATCTAAGTAAAACATGATGGATTCACTGTTGCTTGAAAAGCAGTTGCTTAATAAACACTGTAGTTAACATTTGATAAGATGTATACATCCTGTAGAAACATTGTGGCATTTTTTTTTTTTATCTCTTTAAATGTGTTGACATGGAGTGACTGTGGAGGATGTATGGGGGTCTAGACTGGGGATCAGTCTAGACCCCCATACATTCAGTGCTCAGTGATGGAGAAAGGCTCTGTGGCTGTCAGTGTGCTCCCACTGATGAAGGACCGCTGTGATTGACAGATGAGTCATAGTGAAGACCACCACTGCTCTCTTCACTCAGCTTGAGGGATAACACACCCTATAAGGATCCTTATGAGAATTTAGGCGGTTTATTTGCCTTGGGTGCACATGAATCCATAGCTGATATAACTAGAGAGGAGTAAATATTTTTGCATTTGCCTGTGTTGCAGCCAAACTCTTTGTACTGTATAATTTAAATGAGTTTATCATTCTCTTGTGTGCAATGTAGGAGTCTCAAAATAGCTTCATTTTGCTATGAGAGAGGGAGAGCTTATGATAATTGTGTTGGGTGTTTTGACACTAGAGAATTCTCAAATCTTTCCTTGTCTTCAAGAATCCTCTCATTAAATTCTTTGTATTCTTCCTCCAGCATGTTGTCTCTCCAAAAATAGCTCCAGTCAGAAGTTACCTCTTTTTTTTTTATCCCTGCTAGGCCCTGAGATCAGCTTCATGAGTTGAATTATAGAGCGAAAAAGTCATTAAGAAGGATAAAGATACAAAGAATCGATGAGGCAATGGATACTCTGAAGCTCCCAATTGTCTTCAGTCCAGTGCACATGAGCATCAGGGTGGTGTAAAAGCCTGCTTGTTGTTTCCAGGTGAGCTCTTCAATCAGTCTACAACTCCTCGGTTACTGAGAGGGATCAATGATGACCACCAACCCAGACTACACAGGGCCTCAACCATGTTCTACTACCCCCACCCCTGATAAAAAAGTTCTATGTACAATAATAAGTGCAAATAAAACAGTAAGCAAATTATTTTTGGATGCAATGTTCTAGGGGAGAGAGTATAATGTGAAAGCCCCTTCATTTAATTTTATAGTAATAAATTGTTTAGCAAATCCTTGTGGACATGACAATATACCTGATGATGTAAAACCCTTAATTCCCCATAGAATAACAGGCAGCAGCAACCAATCTTTGTTGTGGGTGGGCAGTTTTAAAATAGCAACTGTCCTGAGCGTGTAATTTTAATAGCTATGTGGAAACTGCTGGATAAATGAGACTGACAGGCATTTCTTGTCTAAAGGATTGTTCTGTTTTATTCACAGAGAGGCCCACATCTCGCGCTCGCTCTCCCCTCAATGACAAGCGGATCTGACTTGTTCTCCTTTAATTATGTGACCCACCTGGGCTGAAGTCTTTCCTTATGGAAATTAATGGCCAATTGAAGCTCTGGTTTGGAGTCATTACACAGACATGCCAAGTGCAGCTGTCTCAAAGATGGGAAATAAAGGGCTTGAGTGCAAAGAGAATTTTGGCTCTTACCGGAAAGAAATGTATTCATTAGAGAAAATATATTGTTTTATATGTGATATTTTTGCCTTGAATCAGTTTCATATATTGTTTCTTAACTGAAACAATATATGAAAACACAGTACATGTACCAGTTGTTCAATAATTCATGCAATCATTCAGTATTTATGGTGCTTTGGAACAAGCCATACACAAGACCTCTGTTGATACACTGATGTTAAATCCTCAGACTACCGCGAGCCATACCCTCCTGAGCATAAGACACAATGTGACACTTTTATGACAGCATTAAAGGGGGAGAATAGGATGGCTTGACCTCAGGCTGAGAAGGGCCAAGATGATCTGTTAACTGGTTAGTAGCCAAGTGTCAGGCTAAAGTGCAATAAGCATGTGATGTGCTGGCAGTAATCCTACAACAGGAATCCTGCACTTGGCTTGATGTGAATGAAATATTTTCTTTTCTCACTAAGTTTAGCTGCTTCCTCCCCACCACATGCCTGTGCGTTCGTGTGGAATGAGTCATTCATGCCTGTGGTCCATAAAGCCTCACAGCCCACTCACATCCTCAAACTGCCAGGTCCCTAGCCGCTCTGTGCATCACCACCAGCGGCTTATATACATATATATTGAACAATTATCACCCAAATCTGTGTGGTGGCCTTCTAAACCTCAGTTTCCCCACCCTCAGGCTACAGCCACCCCGTAGTAGCCTTTATTTCCTGCTGTCTCTGTCTGTGTTTGTCAGTCAGCGCTCTTCGGTCTCGCTCTGGGAGGCCAACCTTTCAGCATTTCCAATGATGTGCCTTGGAAATCTGTTTCCAGGGCAACCGGGGTACCAAATACTCTCCCAGCAGCATCTTGCTGGTGCGTCCTCCTTTGTTTACACTCCTGATATCTGTGAGCATGTAGGTTGCTCTAAACACATTTGGATGGGAACAAAAAATAGCACTGCAAATATATAAGACAGGAATGGAGTCAGAGTCATCCAGTTAATTTTATGCTATGCACCCACGGTGTGTAATATGATTTAATGACACCCCTGAAAAATGGATTGTAGACCTACTTTATGACAAGTCACATTCTGAGTAGATGCCGTTTTAGCTAGAAGCCCACACTATTCACCGTAAATGCTGTGCAGCATCTCTCGAAAACACGAACCTGTTCTAAAAGCAGTTGATCCTAATGCGCAGCTGCGCGCTCCCAGAGTTTCCCCATCAAGCCGATCTCGTAGGATAAATGCTATCATTTAAAAGTGTCGTCATTTCAAAACACTGGAGACAATGTCTGAGTGTCTTTCAAGTGATTACCTTCCTCGTTTATTTGACTTATTGAAAACCAACTCACGTCCGCCACTTTTAAGCCTTGCGCTTGCGCGTAACTCAACCGGGAGCTGTCCAAGTGCTGAAATGAGAAAAGGCGTTCCTTTCTCATTCCTTGACGTTCCCCCACCTCAGAAAGATCTCACTTCATGAGTAACAACGCAAGCCAACGGGTTGCTTTCCTCAAAGCCCGCTTTTACATCTCAGCCAACGCCACCGAAGCAGAGCTTCCAGCTGATGAGTCTTGGAGTTTCACCATATCGACGTCTGGCCACAGGACTGATGTATCTTCACACTTAGCTTCGAGAAATCTCTTTTCGGGAGTTTCATGAAACTGCGTTGAGGAATGTCTCCCGTATTTTTATGTGACAAAAGAACACCCAAACGCCCACGACTCGGTCAGGAAGAAAGCGGGATCCCTATTTGGATTATGTGTTTGACTAATGTAAACATATGGAAGAAATAGAAAAGTGAGCACATGGGGAAACCACCAGGAATGAAGCACTCCTTCATTAAGGTTTTAGCAGCTTTATTTACATATTTGACGGAGCCAAACAACTTCAGGTAGGCGAATTTACTTATCGAACATATTTGATTTCATATCCGTAAAACACTTTATTTCTTCCAACTAAAGTTCGGAAATTAGATGATAGAAGTTTTTGATGGCCTTGTTAAAGAAACGAGATGAAAGCAGCAGTGAGGAAGATTTTTTTGGACAAAGTTGGTAATTGAATGGGGTGTGCTTTTATTTTCAAAACTCTTTCTTGATTAAGATTTGAATCATCGATTGCTTTTTCAGTATTATTCCGTAACGAAAATATTTTTAACTAATTTCGCTACTGGGAAATTTGGTCTGTATTAAAGTGATTTTATAATGACTTTCACGTATTCGTGTATTTTCGGTTCCCCTGTGGCAACACATTAAAATATTGCTACAGCATGGTGTGGTATCTGTGTGCAAATCTTGCATTATGAACAGAATAATCCTTTCTTAGAGGAGATGCCCACGACGTTGAAATCCCATCCGATACGTTTGTGCGCATTAACGCATTTTTCTGGTTTCGCCGTGCATGCCCATCACTCCGAGGCAGCTGCTAGGCGATAGATAAGGTTTAACTCCCGGTTCTGAGCTCTGACTTGTGTGCGATCCAGTGATTTTTCTCACCATGTGTGCGTTCCAGAGTTGTGGATGCCAAGGAGCACGATTCCAGATCATCATCCAACATGTCTCCATCAGACTTTCTGGACTCACTCATGGGCCGCACGTCTGGGTATGATGCGCGAATAAGACCGAATTTTAAAGGTTTGTCGTGATCTTTATGTTTTAGCAATCTGCGCACACTCCACTTCACAAATTCCTAGAAACACAGCAAAGTTGAACATCTTTAATTAAATGATTCACTGAACGACTCAGACCACTCAAACACTTCAGTCATCAGTAACATGATTGTCCCGGCTTGAATGAAACCACAAATTAATTTCTCAATATAACATTACGTGCATGTTTTCATTTTGCTGAAACTGTGACAGGATCCCCATCAGCAAAACACAATTTAAAACTGGAAAAAAAATGGAGGCTTGTAAATATCTTCGTCAGAAACAAAGAGATTGGTTCGTGCAGTAGACAGGGATGCCACCATGACAGGCCAAATGATGGATGGTGCCCCTGTGGCAAGGCTGCAGGCTACTGACTTCCTCTGTTGCTGTTGCTGCTGTGATGCTGAGGACAGATACAGCATCTGTCACTGGAACAGAGCTGGGTGAGAAGAGGCTGGCCCAGCGGGGTTCAGGCCCACTCCAGGCTGGGTCAGGTGGACTGGGACTTGTTGAGAAGCTGAAGCAGTCAGACAGTACAGTACAGGAGCTGATCAGCAAGACTCAGAAACACATGGCCCAGATCTTTCCTCCCAATTTGTGGTAAAAGAAAAAATCTTTATTGCTGAGATAGAGTCAAGATAAGAGGAAGATAGCCCATTTAATACCAGCTGGCATTTTTTTTAAAGGGATGATGCATCTCTTCTAGCCTTCCCAAAAAAACAAAAAACAAAAAAAAAGAGGCCTGGTTTTAGTGTTGCTGGTTATTCTTTATATTGAGGACACACACACACAAACACAAGCACACACTGTCTTGAATACACAAACATACATTTTCTGGCTAGAAAAAAAAAGAGAGAGAAAGAAAGAAAAATAAACACACCATGAGCTCACTGCATCGTAAACAGACGATTTTGCTCCTGAACCTGCTAGTCACACTTTGAAGAGTGTTGAACTCATTTTCCGAAGGTTGCCCTAGATTTTCTTTGCTGAGTTTCTCGTCAGCAGGTACTGCTGTATATTTCTGCTTCCACTGTTAAACGTAGCAAGCTAACGACAAACTGAGGCAAATATTAATACCAAGCTCCATGCAATATTGATGAAGAAAACACAGGGGAAGGGCACTAGGAAGGGCTTGCAGCTTCACTTATCAGAGAGTGAGAAAAAAAAGGATTTGCTTTGACTTTAAATGGCACATAACCTGCCAAGTCTTGCGAAGAGATTTCAGCTCAGGCTGCTCTGTGGAGGAAAAAATGACACTATTCATCAAAGCATGCTGGGTACTTCTTAGTTACAGTGTTGGAGAGAAACAGCTCTGATTTGATACAAAAAAGAAGACATTATTGTAGAAAAAAGTGTGCTTTCACTTTAAAATACTCTGTAAACAACTTACCTAATTGAATACAAATTAATTGTTTAGTACAAAAAAAGGGGAATGCCAGTAACAATCCCAATTTGACATATTTTAACCATCACCCAAACCAAAGTATTCAATGTCATAAAAATATTCACATTTCAGAAGCTAAAACCAGCTATTGTGTGATGTGGTTTATACTTAAACAGCTGATTACTTATTAGAATAGTTGGCATTGTATTTGGGGGGATTTCTAATTGATTGTTCAGCTGCTGTTTGTGTGCATGCTCGTGTCTGCATGTGCATGTCTCCTCTTGATGTGTAAACACAAGGAAAGCATGTTTAGTGCACGTTAACTTTGAAAGATTGCCCACATTACCACACAAGACATCATTGCATCATTACATTAAGCTGACACAGCGGTGCCGTTACTAATTAATAGATTTTTCCTGTCCTGAAGCTCCCTTAAAACAAAAGTTAAAAACACTGCCGCTTCTACGAATGTTCCCTACAGAAATTTCTTTCCCACCTGAAACCCAATCATCTTTGATGAGATGTATGGTTTAAGGCTTTTTTCCTGTCATGTCATTGTCATTCCATTTCACAGGTCCACCTGTAAACGTTACATGCAATATTTTTATCAACAGTTTCGGCTCTGTCACAGAGACAACTATGGTGAGTTCCTCTGGTGTTTGGTTGATTTTTGTCCTGTACAATGTGTCAATATGTTATCTATTCCTCAACCTGCAGGTCCACCAGTTAATGTTACCTGCAACATATTTATCAACAGCTTTGGTTCTATAGCAGAAACTACAATGGTGAGTTGAGTGTTGTATTTGGACATATTCTAATGCCCCAACCTCTCCCATGGAGTTACAACTGAATCATCCTGTTTTTACTCAGCCTAGCTGACCTTTTTTAAGACATCCTTCCATGTCATGTCTTCCAATTCATTAAAAAAGATTGAGTTCTTTGCCATTAAGAAGTTTATTGGCGGGCTATCCAGTCAAATATTGGTTTCTGCTCCCATGAGCATAGGTTTACTATTTCATACAACAAATCCCAACTAGTCACTTAAGCAGAGCCAATAATTGACTAAGGGGGGGCTGGGGCTTTCAAATAAACTGATGTGCAATGCATGAGGTGTGAAGGCATCCAACCACTAAAAGGTTAAAAATTTAAAAACCTGCAGTGAAACTAATCAGGATCAAAGAATTCCTATTGAGTGATAATAACTACTTAGATCATAAATGGAAAATGTTAATTTACACGGGAGGTGGAACACATAAAACTGCCAGGGAATTACACAGTATTAAGACAGGCATGCAAATATCTGGAACCGCCAATATGCTGATGAAATGTGAAACAACATAAGGGCTTCACATCATCATGACATATCAATTACACTGAGCTTTGTGACACTCAGTCTACTGCTAACTGTGCTGTCAGATTTCTCCTCTTCAGGCTCCACATCTGATAAACACCTCATTTAGTTTCTGTAATGGCTGTTGCATAATTTTGAATATATATATATATTTGAATATATATTATTATAGTCATTTGTAAAATGCAGCTTGCAACAATATGTAATCATCAAAATTGTCATGCGAACACATGTATAATTAAGATTAAATAAAGACACAGATGATGATATTGCTGGATGATGTTTTTGAAAAATGAGCATTGAAACGCATTTTTCACTCATTTTCCATTTTATTATTTGTGATGTATTGTTACTGATGTTACATCACTGCTTATGAGTTTTATTTTTGTATTACTACAAAAGTAAAAGGATCATCAAAATGTACTAGAAGCACCAAAAGTAAAAACACTCATTGCAGTCTGTATTATATACAGATTTTATTTATATATTGTATATTAGAAAAAATAATGCTAATTTTCCTATATATACCTTGTCAAAAAATGGGTTATGCAATTCAAACTGATATCAGTGATTGACATTCCAATGTTAGCATGCATTCTCATGACCCGAATCGCTGCGCTACAAAAATATGCAAAGCCGCTTGTCGTCTCTGCAGGATTACAGAGTGAACATCTTCCTGCGGCAGAAGTGGAATGACCCTCGGCTGGCGTACAGTAAATACCCAGATTCCTCCCTTGACCTAGACCCATCTATGCTGGACTCCATATGGAAGCCTGACCTCTTCTTCGCCAACGAGAAAGGAGCCAACTTCCATGATGTCACCACAGACAACAAGCTGCTGAGGATCTTCAAGGATGGAACAGTTCTCTACAGCATTAGGTAAAGTATTAATTAAACCGCTTGTATTACACAATTAAAAAGGAGTCAAGAATTGCACTAGAGCGATATTACATGAAAATTTTAATAATCAATTAATTTTTTGATATTGGGACAAAACCAGATATTTTATTTTTGGGACATTTTTCACCACCAGTGTCTTCTAAAGCAAGTGATTAACTGAGGAAATAACTGTTAGATTAGGCAACAGCAGTGATAACTGTTAGTTTCACTTGCACTTTACATAGTTTGATATTAGTGCAACTGAAGCAGAAATCTCTGCTGAATGAAAGATGATAGTGCAGAGAACCAAAAAGCTCTGATGCAGCATAGATTACCCCAGGACATTGTTCACTTACTACATTTCTTACACTTCCTCTTAAACATCAAAGACTGTCAATCTACAGCATGCAATTTTAAATTGATTTTTATCTCACCGTGATCATTTCTTTGAAACTGTATAATTTTCAGCACTACAGCACATTCCCCTGTGCAACATGACTGCAAGAGGACAAGCAAATCTCAGAGGCACTGTTAAGAATCCAAAGACCAGACTAAGAGCTGAGAAGGAAAGGGGGTGTTTTCCTCCATGTTGGCCTTTTATTATATATGATAAAAAATATTTGGGAAAACTTAGGATACATGTCTACATCTTTTTTTTTTTTTGACAAAGTACAAGTATAAAAACATGTTGTAAAATGTGCTGCATTTTATTACAATACAAAAGCCACACACAACATCCAATTTTCTCTGCAGTGATGCGACATAAAGGAGATCAATTCTGAGTCCATTTTGAAAGCAGCTCAACTCTGAGTGGTGCTCAGGTGTAAAGGTAGCACGGGCCAAGAAGAAAAATGAAAGGTGGTTAGCCACAGTCTCCATTCATAAGAGAAATGACAGAGTGGGCAGACTGTGGACCACAATGCATCACAGAAACAATAAGTTGCAGTAATGAAAGTGTAATAGGAATCTGCTGAAGGGTATCCTACATGATACGTTGGAGGTTATCACACAGGAGAAAAGAGCAGCCAATACCTGATACAACCAAAGAAAAAAGTGCCAACTGTAATCTAATTTTTCAACTTTTTTTTTCCATCCACATGTCGACCCACTAGTTCGAGGTTTAATAAATCTTCTTGTGAAATCAAATAACATTTCCGTTTGTTACATTTTACATTATGACTTTGTGTCATATTATAGGTTGACTCTCATTCTGTCATGCCCAATGGATCTGAAGAACTTTCCAATGGATGTCCAAACCTGTACAATGCAACTGGAAAGTTGTAAGCACTGATTTTCAAATTTTTTTAACTACACTTTCTAAAGCGAGAACCCGCTCCATATCTAAATTCACCTGTTCTCCTCTGCCTCTAGTTGGCTACACCATGAACGACTTGGTGTTTGAGTGGCTGGAGAATGGTGCAGTACAGGTGTCGGAGGGACTCACCCTGCCTCAGTTTATCATGAGGGATGAGAAGGAATTGGGCTACTGTACCAAACACTACAACACTGGTCAGAGGACCCAGCATTTCTGTCTGTGTTTCAAACAGCTAACGTTTCTCCCAGTTTGATGGCTGAATTGCATTTGTGTGTATGTGTATGTTTCTTGTTGATGAACAGGGAAATTTACCTGTATTGAAGTTAATTTCCACCTGGAGCGCCAAATGGGCTACTACCTGATCCAGATGTACATTCCTTCTCTCCTCATTGTCATCCTCTCATGGGTGTCTTTTTGGATTAATATGGATGCTGCTCCAGCCAGAGTGGCACTTGGAATCACCACTGTGCTTACCATGACCACCCAAAGCTCTGGGTCCAGGGCTTCTCTTCCAAAGGTAAAAGCCTCTGGTTTGTTTGTTTGTTTGCTTGCTTGCTTTGTTTGTTTTTCTTTCAGCAGTATGATGAGCACTAGCTTCATATATGCCAAAAACAAGCCCATGCTTAATTTTTGACTTCACATGGATTTGGACCATGTTCCTATAAATGAAAGTCTTTGTTGTTTATGCTACTTTGTATAGTTCACTTGATCTGGTCAGAAAAGACCTGTGATTGGCCCAGGTCTTTTAACACAGGGTAGATTTTCTAAAGCCAGAAAACAGAGCATGTATGACGTACCCTAAAAGGTTACTAAATCTTTTAAAAGTAAAAGGCTGTGATAGGTGTGCCAGTTAAAATAAATAAATTTTAAAAAATCTGCTGCCAAGATTGTCTCCAGGTACTCTGGCTTCCTCCCACAGTCCAAAGACATGCTTGTTAGGTTAATTGGTTGCATGTCTCTCCAGGTGAGCCCTGTGATAGACTGGCGATCTGTCCGGGTTTACTCTGACGCTCACTGTGTGACAGCTTGGACAGGCTTCAATCCCTCAGCTAGGAAAGTAGAAGGATGGACGATGCATATGTAATATGAAGTTAAGTTTAGGACTGATCTGAGGATGGCATTTTAAAACATGACTAGCTGTGGTTTAACATCTCTGCATCTCATTACTAATACAAAATTCCACTTCTGAATTATTATTTTTTAAGTATACATCCATCATATAATTAATTATATTGCTTGAATATATGGCTATCATACATATTTTCCATGTTAATTCATCAAAAAAAAAAAAATACAAAATTACAACCCTAACTGCAACTGCTATTTAAATTCTGCCTGACACTGCTGGGAAGCATTCATAGTTTATTAAAAGGATAATAAGTCCCCACAGCTTTAATGTAGCTGTGAGGACCTCTAGTCCCAGCTGTACCTTAAAACAAGAGCAATCAATTAGGTTTTTTACTATTTTTCCTTCTGGCACTCAGTGCATGGAAATGGGTGGTGCTCCTTAAATGTGAGACTCGGGCATCAACATTTCATACAGAGGACAGATTCATAACTCAAAAATAAACACTGAACCAACTGAGAGAACAAACAAAACAAATCAAAGCATTTTTTCACAGTGGACTGTTTGAACTGCAATTCAGAGGCAAGAACCCAAATAAGAATATCTTATCCTCTGCTGTGAAAGCCACTGTAATGCATCTAAGGATGAAATGCTCTGATTTGGGTTTTTATAAAAGCACAACTGGGCTTGATGTCTACAGTAAACAATATTCAACATTTTTGTCATAGTTTGCAGGGGGGAAATGTACATATTGTGAAGGGTACTACAGAAACACTGAGTCAGACGACTTGACAATCAATCGCACGTCAGTCTGCACACAAGTGCTAAAGGCCTCAGCCTCATCATATTATAACATGAAAGACACGTATACTGATAAATATTTAAAGACAATCCATTGAGAGCCTCGGCACATGAAGACAATAACTCAATAAGCCTTAAGTGCCCTCTAAAAGCTGAGATGTTTCTCCACATGCTAATCAGCTGTCATGCAGGGATGGGGTCACACTGATGAGCAGAAAAGGGTTTCAGCCTCATCTTCACTTTCTCAAAAGACACAGATGAAAGTCAGTGCACTACAGGTACAAACTAACACTGAAGTTCTCTTTCTCTAGGCAGTTAAGGCAGCAATTATTTCCTACTGTTAAAGCCATGCAATCACTGACACCGCTGGCAGCTCTGACACACTTGTTAGCAAACATTATCAGTAATTACAGCTATTTAGAAGTCACAATTAACTGAAGGAGCAAAATAAATGGAAAACACAGAAAGCAGCTGTAAATCAGCTGAAAGATCTAACAAAACCCAAGACTCCAGTTTAATAAAGAAAAGTAATAAAAAATGAACAGTGCTTTCAAGGATACAGTCATACTGTATTTGGACTGTTAGCCGACATTGTCACCTTGAAGGATTTAATTAACAAACTCTGTTTTCTCTCCCAGGTCTCCTACGTGAAAGCCATTGATATCTGGATGGCTGTGTGTCTGCTCTTTGTATTTGCTGCACTGCTAGAATATGCTGGGGTTAATTTTGTCTCCAGGCAACAGAAAGAGTTCCTTCGCTTGAGGCGAAGACAAAGAAGGAATCACAAGGTAAGCTTTCAAAGTTCAAAGGTCGCTCTATGGACTTCAAAATTTTAGCCACATTAGCAGTGTATCTTCGGTGACGGGGGTTGGGGGTGGGCACAAGCCAGTGCCCGGTCCCAAGCATGGATAAATTTGGAGGGTTGGATCAGGAAGGGCCTCTCATGTAAAATCTTAAACCATGCTGATTGTCAAGGCTCAAATGAGGAAGGATAGTGGATATACTGGGCAAAGGGTGTTGAATATGGAGCTGCCAGGCAGGAGGAAAAGAGGAAGACCACAGAGCAGGTTCATGTAAGGAAGAAGGACATGCAGAAGGTTGGTGTGACAGAGGAGGATGCTAGGGATAGCATGAGATGGAGGCAGATGATCTGCTCTGGCGACCCCTTAAAAGAAGATGAAGCAGCAGTGTGTCTCTGAGGATGAGCATGCTGACCACTCAATAATACCTCTTTGGTCTAAAATAACTATCAGATGGATTGCCTTAAATTCTGTAAACGTTCGTGCTGCTCGTGAATGAGCATGAATCACAGTGGGTCAGGCAGGTCAGGTTTCACACTTCTTTGTTTGAGATGCAAATGATCAAAATGTTCACCTGTATTTCAACATTTACTTAGTGAATTACTCCATAATTTGGTATAAAAGTTCATGAGTCCCCAAAGTCTAACCATAATGTGCTTGAACCAAGTGCAGACTCATATTGCAGGAATCAGACAGAGCTCAGAGTAAAAGTCTATAAACCTTGTTTGAGTGTGCGTAGCAGGGGTCAGGCACAGGCAGAATGTTTATGAAGGGGGGTAGGCAATAGGCGCAGTCTGAAAAACAGTCCAAAAAATCCCCCCAAACTCCAGCAATTTAAAACTCATGGGGATCAGGCACAGGCAGAAGGCATGAGGTCATATAAAGGCTGTCAATAAAACACTGGTACAATGAAAGAAGGGGAGAAATTTCAAACCAAAACAGGAAATGATTATTCAGAGTTCGTGCACACTGGTGACTGCCATGAGAATGGCCTCTGTGATTTTGTCAATTTGAATCAATTTTATTTGTAAAGCAACAAATCACACATTATCCTTAAATGCATTTATCATAAGTATATAGCAGTCTATATCCTGAAGCCCTTGATTTGGGTAATGCTCTTTCAACAAGCAAAAAAAAATTTCTCCAACCAAGAAGGGAGCCTTCGTCTGCCATAGGAGTCCATGTGTCCATGTGTGTTTGGTGCACAGAATAACAGAATAAAGGCACTTTTTGTTTTATGTCCAAATACTTGCAAACATTCGGACATACCATTAGCCCTGATTCTATTTGCTATCACGACCACGTAAACGTGCCAGGGGTGTTGAAGAAATGCACCTTTATTATTGTTTGTCTGAATTAAGAGTCACTTCCTGTGACCCTGAATTGGATAAGCAGATGACAATAAATGGATGGGATGGTTGAATTAAGATTCTTCTCCTGAAGCGATCTTTGTAAATAGTTTTTCACCAGAGTGCATGAGGTTATCTTGGAAATGTGATTTTAATTAATTTGAAAGTGCAATATCTCATAATTATTGTTCATGTTCATAAGCGTTCTTTGAAAAGCCTTCTGCCATTATGAAGCAAAGCATAATATTAAAAAAAAAAGATCTAGCAAGCTCATCCACATGTGCATGTGTGATTTTTCAGGACGATGATCTGCGTGAGGGCCGCTTTAATTTTGCTGGCTACAACATGAGTCAGTGTCTGCCAACAAAGGATGGCTCAGCTGTTAAAAATGCTGTTCCAGCTCCAAACCCTCAACAATCAGCCTCAAAGGACCTAGACACCATGAGGAAAAAGTTTGTGGACAGAGCCAAGAGGATAGACACAATCTCACGGGCTGCCTTTCCTCTGGCTTTCCTCATCTTCAACGTCTTCTACTGGGTTACCTACAAGATCATCCGGCACGAGGACATCCATAAAAAGTAAAGGCTTTGACCTCGGCTGATAACCATATTTTTTTCATTTCTCAGATTGAGAAATGCTTAGAAAGCACAGGAGATGAGATGGGAGACTGTACATTGAGAGGCACCACTGTGGTAATGGTGGTGCTCTTTCAGGGATAACGTACAATATTCATGAATCGTACAGTGATGTTCATGATCTGATAATGTGAACAGCTCTTCAGACACAGATGCTTTATTTGTTCTTGTACTGCTGCAAAAATATTTTCTGAAGAATACAGGGGAAAGGTCTTAGCTGAAGACTCACTGACATGCTGGAGAAGATGGACCAAAATCATTTTTGAATCAATTCAGCCTTGAGGTCTACAACCAAGGAACAGAGGAACATTCCAGGAATCTGTAACTCAAAGATAGCTCAGTCAAGACCCTCGAGACATTTTGCAAATTTTCTTACCAAGGTAGCATAGGAGTGTTTTATAATGTACTATTATCACAGCACTTCCACCCTGTTTATACAAAACATAGCTCTAAAAATGCCAGTTCTCACAACCTTTGGGGCCAGGAACGTCTAAAAAAAAAAAAAAGATATTTTCCAAGGAACCCTCAACAATCCTAACACCAACTTAGCTGATTTGGCCTTAGTGGGTTGCTCTGATGTGGAATAACTATTTCTTAATGCTTGTCAGCTGGCTACATGGCTAGTAAGCCAAGCTACACAGCAGCAAAAACAGTCGGTTCTACCCTTAAAGAAATATACAGCTGTGAAATATTTGCTCCCCTCCTGGTTTGTTTATTTTTTGCATATTTGTCACACTTACATGTTTCAGATCATCAAACAATTCTAATATTAGACACAGATAACCTCTGTAAATACAAAATGCAGTTTTGAAATGATGATTTCATTTATTAAAGGGGGAAAAAGCTAACCAAACCTATCTGGCCTTATGTGAAAAAGTGATTACCCCTAAACCTAAACCTGGTCATGTCACCGTTGGCATCAAGAACTGCAATCAAGCATTTGTGATTACTGGTAATGATTGCAATTTTTTTTTTCACATCACTGTGGGGGGATTTTGGCCCACTCTTCTTTCCAGAATTCTTTTTAATTCAGCCACATTGGAGGGTTTCTGAGCATGAACAACCTGTTTAAGGACCAAAGTACCTCAGTGAAATTTATAGCCAGACTTTGACTAGGCAGCCACAACAGTTGAGCCATTCTAGACCTTGCTGGTGTGTTTTGATCATTATCTCGCAACATAACCCAAGTACATTTGAGCTTCAGGGCACAAAATGGTGGCCGGACTCCTTCCAGATTTTCTGGTAGAGACCAGAATTCATGGTTCCATCAATTATGACAAGTTGTGCATGTCCTGAAGCAGCAACGCAGCCCTAGACCATCACATTGCCACCACCATGTTTGACTGCTGGTATGATGCTCTTTTTTTATGAAATGGTGTGTTGGTTTTATGCCAGATGTAACAGGACTCAAACCTTCAATGACTCAGTGACTTTGTTTCTGTTGCTTTTTGAGATCTCTTAGGCTGCTTCACTTTGTCAGATTTAATTTAAGCAGCCCGCGTGGGGCTAGTAAAATTGAGCTCAGCTTTCCAAAAAAAAAAATCTCTGTCTAATATTAAAATATGTTTGATGATCTGAATATGCAAAAAAAATGAAAAAGAAAAATAAATCAGGAAGGGGGTGTAAATGAGTGATTTCACAAGAGATCAGTGTGATCCCTCATAATCATAACAGTTTCTACTGGCACAAGATTATGCAAGAGGGAATAACAGGTGCAGTTTTACTTGTGCAAATGGTCCCAATCCCTTTTAAATAATACAAAACCATTTTATTAAATTTTTATCTAATAATTTTGCCCCTGTGGATCCCCTGGCCTTACTTTGAAAACCACTGTTCTGAACTACACAAGCAGAGCACTAAAATAAGCAGGAGTAAACATCTCAGGCATGGGTACGAATAAGTCAGATGAAAATCTGGAATCAGGAATTGGATCCTGCGTTTTTATTAAATCCCTGAGGCCTTAGATATCAATGATTTGGTCGGATAAAGTGCTAGGCGTCTCTATTTTCTCAAGCATCTTCTCTTATGATGGTCTATCATGGCTGAACGCAGCCTTTGAGCTTTTCTACTGGTGGCCAGACATCCAAAGGTACTTAATGATATTTCCTTTTTCTCTTTAGTGAATTATAAATATTCACAACTGATGTCACATAAAATCATTGTAATATTTTTTTGATGTTTTTGACTTTGCTTTTCATTCTTGTGGAATTTATTTAGCAAAATGTCATATATATCACATAATGGCATATAATGGCTTATTTTGAAAAAGTGTATAGGTAAGCCCACAAACTGTGAACATGCACTACATTGCTTAATATTATCACATGCCCATATCCACATTAATTCCTTTAAATTCCAGGGTTAATAACCCAGGTATGTAAGGTATAGTTTTAGAATTCGAGCTATGTTTTTGTAGATTTAGTCTAATAAAATATTTATCGTAATGGGGAAAGGTTATGTTTATTATAAAATAATATCTTTCTGTATACGTCTTCAAGTTCCGCTGTGGACTGTTTCCCTTCACGTTTGTTGCTAGCTGATGATATTTCTTTGTAGATGGACTCAAAAGTGAAGGACAGATCTGCATAACATTAATGGTACAAAGCAGCTAATGACCCTTGCACTCCTTATATACTGTGGTGACGAACTCTTTTCTTAAATGCTATTCATGAAAAAAAAGGTTATTTATTGGCCTGTACATCAATAAAATTGACTGTGCACCATATTTACTTTATTTCTGCCTCTCTTTGTCATTTATAAGGAGGTGACCAGTGCTCTGAATTGACATTTTCATCCATTTGTTGATGAGATTATGGTCTGCATTGCTTTCTTCTAGAATAAGAAAAGATGAATGCCTTTCAAGAAAAAAACAAACACGTGCAAAATGCTTTTTTCTCGCTCGGTTGCAGATTGGATCAAAGAAAAAAACAAACACTGCCGCTTCTCTTTGCCGAGCTGATAAGTCAGGGTGATGACACATGCCATGGATCACTGGGTGGCCTGAGGTGATGCAGATATGATCTGACAGTAGGTTTCCATTAATGCATGATAATGGACTTCACACTGTAGTACAGAGATTCCATCAGCTGGTGCTTGCCTAGCAGCTGAAAGGAAAATACTGGCATGACTCCAGAGACACAAAACAGCAAGTGTATTGTATACCTAAATATATTTATTATACACAAACAAATATGTTTCTTAGATGGTTTGCACCTGTTGCTACAAGCATGTGTGATCAAAAAAATGCAATAAGCACCCCAGTTCTTTATATAAAAATAGATATACAGCCGTGAAGGTTTTGCATGTCAGGACGTAATAAAAAAATTATCTGGTCCTTCCCAGGTTATTTAAAAACAACCTCAGACGAACAACTACACTTGAAATATTACACTGTGTCATTATTTATTCAATAAAAACTAAGACAAAATGCAGAAGCACTGCTTGTAGAACCCCCTTTAGCAGCAACTTGAAGTAATCATTTTCTGTATGAGTTTCTCACATCGTTGGAGGAATTTTGGACCACTCCTCTTCACGACATTGCTTCAGTTCAGTGACATTTGTGGGCACTTTGACTGGGTCATTGCAACACCTTGATTCTTCTTCTTTCCAGCCACTCTGTTGTGGATTTGCTGCTGGGCTTGGGATCATTGTCCTGTTGCATGACCTAATTTTGGCCAAGCTTTAGCTGTCGGACAGATGGCCTCACATTTGACATATTTGAATACTTTGGGATTCAGAGGAGTTTTTGGTTGACTCAATGACTGTAAATGGCCCAGGTCCACTACTACAAAACAAGCCCAAATCATGAACCCTACACCACCGTTAACCGCTAACTGTGGACTGTAGAGTCTGAGATGTAGCTCTTGGCTTTTGGCAGTCCCTATGAGCATTGCACAGTCTGACCTTGGGGTGAGTTTGCTGGGACATCCAGTCCTGTGAAGACTGGAAACTGTCCTGAATGTTTTCCACTTACACATGATAGAATAACAGACTTCAAATTATCTAGAAAATGCCTTTTAAGCTTCCCCAGATTGATGGGCAGCAACAAATGCTGATGTCTTTCCTCATTGGCATCTTTCCTCCTTGTTAACACACATCTGAATGCTCCAGACCAGCAAACTACCAAAACATCTGCTTTTATAGAGTTGCTCACATTTGCTAATCAAGTGCATTTGATTAGCAACACCTGGCTGCTCCTTACCCTTTTAATTCCTATGGGAGCAGTAAGGGTGTACTTTCTCACATATAGTTTCTGCATTTTGGCTTAATTTTTGTTAAATAAATAATGACACGGCAAAATATGTCATTTTGTTATTCATCTGATTTACTTACCTATTTTTTAAATGATGTCCTGCTATATAAAACCTTAGAGTTGAAAGTGTGTGCTCTTTCTTTTTCACAACAGCATATTTATGTATTAGGTGCCTAATAATGTTCGTCATTACCATTCTGTTGGTAATGCTAGCATTCATTCATCCCTGTTTTTGTTTAGTAAGGAAGACATGGGCTGTGGTTGGTTTCTTGAGAAGGTCACATGAATCATCCAACTGCTTTTTAGTGCTTAAAACATAGGGATTATAAACTAATCAGCAATACTAATCCGCACTTGGAAACACCATCCATTTCACTGCCAGAGCTCTAGACCACTGCCCAGTGTTATTGCTGTTTGAATATGCAAGGATGAAACAGCCTTCCTGCGATCATGCTCAGTAGAATGACTTCTGAAAGGAAAATTATTTGCAGCTTATAATTCTGTTTAAGAGGAAAACAACTTTCCATCATCCATAAGGTTTACTGAGGCTGGTTTGTGAGGTTTGAGAGAGGCAAGAAATGAGGGTTGCCATAGTAACTGCACTGCCGTTGATAGGGCCACTTAGAGGAAAGCAGGAAATTAATGAACTTAAGAACACTTGTGCATGGTTTCACCAATGGTGGCTCTTAAGCCTGGACATAAATACTAAACATAATTTCTACTGTATTATGGTAAGAAGGAATGAAAGTTTCAGGGTTTCTTCAGAGGATTAGGCTCCCATGGCGTTCGAATTACACTCAAGCTACAAAATATAAAACGGGCACTGTTTTTGTGAAGACTCTGTTATATATGTGGTGCCCGCTTTTTGAAATGCAACACCAAAACTGGTTCAGTGGGAGATGTGACACACTGCTATTGATCTGTAGTCGTTTCTCTCCAGTGCGTATGGACTCGCACTGAGAACTGCTAAAAAAATAAAAAATAAAAAAAATGCTTCCATTTTAAAATTGAGTAGCGTCTAAAAAACATGACATCAAACATATTCATTCATGTCCAGTGACAAATAGGTAGTGGACCTCTTTGAATTTTGCAGATTTTAGCAGGAAAAGGAAATTTGTATTATTCCCCTCTGTAGCATAGTGTTTGTTTTCTATGTAGTTTTTTTTTTTCCTGCACAAAATCTTCAGCACTGCAAAAACTGTTTTAGAGAGAGCAAAAGGAAAATCTCCAGCATTGTGATCTTTGTTTTTTTTTTAATTAGTTTTATCACTGTAGACTGGTTATGATACTCACCCCCCTGAAGGACCATTCTAAAGCAAGACAAACCCTATTAAAAGTCTGTAATATTAGGCCTAAGGGCTTAACAAGAATGGCTTGCTATGTCAGCAATGTGCATGCAAAAGGCACAACCTCAACAAATACTGGTAACTGCAATTGATTTTAGAGATCTCTAATTATGTACGTCATAGGTGGTGAGATGTCCCAAAAAAAAGACTGTTTCTAGGTTAAATATTTTAAATATAGAAACAATAAATGCAAATGTTGCTTACTCATGAGAATTCTCTCTTTGAAATTGAGTATTGTCTCACATGGGAGCTCACTGCATACAGAATGATGTACCCTGTGTGGGGGCTGTGCACAGTGTGTTATGTTGTAGATAATCAATGACCTTCCACGCTATTTGGCTGATCAAGTGAGTTCCAGAATCTACTGGAGAAAAAGCCCCGTGACCCTGATCAATAAGTCGACTGGAAAGACCAAATCAGTGCCTTCATCTCAGGACATGGTTAACAGCATCATTCATCATGGGGATTATGTCAGCTGAAATTCTGATGTAAACAAATGGGGTGCCCTCATTTGGTACATGTAGTTGTGTTACATATAAATTCACCTGAGCTTCATAATACTGTTTGATGTGCTTATTTCTAAAAAAAATTTTGTTTTAAAAAATAGGACTCACATACCTTCAACATTAAGATAAAACAGCCGACTTTTAATCTGGAATCTAAAACTTTTTTGACATATTAGATAAGAAGATCCATCCATCCATTCTCTTACACTCATCCATTTCCAAGTAAAGTCCACTGGGGAGCAACTAAATTATTTGATAGAAGGTAAAAATAAATGATAAAAGGTGAATTTCAGTTTTTTGGCAGAAATTGCTGCCACACTACAATCGATGTAGGTGGGTGGCGTCGACACAGGCGTCAGAAAATCCAGAAGTCTGTTCATTATCAATGTGTCAGCAAGTTGCATCAAGATGGGTTGCATATATTTTGTTTTCTTCTCGCCTGAGAAGTTTCAAAACATCAAAATTTCTGATTAAGGTGAGGAAGTTTCACCTAATGGGTAGATCCCCCGCAGAGGTCCTTTACCACTCCCAGTAAATAGAAGTTAACAGGCCATAATGGGAAGACAAACCATATATTTTATTTGTGTGGCAGCAGTCAGGGTTCTAAGGGAATACCAATACAATTGAATTTTCCTTTCCACATGTGGATCAGTTTCCCTCCAGCCATTTGCTGGTGTTATTTACTGTAGAGGATTCAAAATTCTTCTTCAGGGCTAGAAGTGACAGAGGTGTTTATTTCACAGACAAAAGGGGAGGAGGCTGCTTTCTGTATCTGAGAGATTGCGTGCCTATGTGTGTGATCCACTTGCATAGCGGCTGAAGTTGGGCGAGCTAACAGGAGCTGCAAACTGGAATTTTATTTGCACCATAACATGGAAAAAAAAAAAAAAGGGTTTCCTGCTTCAGTAACATTTCATCAGCTCACAACAGCATTACCATCAAACTGTAGGACATAAAGAATCCCTCATAATCTAAACTTTTAAAGGGTAAACATTATGCTTTTCCTTTTTTTTCTGCATACTGCAGTTACAGTGGTGGATGCTCTGACTAAACTGTTTTAAATAATGAGGATTACAAGTAATCCCTGTAAGCAAAAAACTCAGGCTTCAGACATTTTATTTTATTTTATTTTCCTCTGTGTGATATTAAAGATTGGGGACATCCTTAACATGGTAATCTCATATTATGGCTGGAAGGAGAGAGTTGCCTTAAAAAGACAGGAGCTGAAACAGGTTTCAGACAATGCATGAACTGAGGGGCTGCATAAAAAGGTCTCTATAAGACAAATAAGCATTATTGTGAACTGTGAACTCATGCCAATCTCTTCTGGTAGTGTCTAAGAAATAAAATATGAAAATAGGTCCACTTTAAGTAATTATGCTTCCATCCTGTGACAATGAATCCTGCGGAGGCAGTTAACGCAATGAAGCACATAAAAATAAAAGGTGTGAAAAAAAGGAGCACTAAATACAGATGGAGTAGCTCCCAGAACAAACAAAATTAATCTCCCATTGGGAGGAAATAACCTCTTGCCCTCCCTTGTAGCCAACGTTACTAGTCAAGCTGTCACAAACCTTAAGTATCGAGCAAAGCAGAGGCCGTTTTCAGTATGATTTGATGTTTACTTGGATGAATGGCATTGTCACTATATCCCTGACAGGCTGTGCAGCATCACAGCAGAAACATCTTCCAAGGACTTCTTTTTCTTTACATCCTTTCACATCAAAAATAACTGAACCATGAGGGGAGAGCACCACTAAAAGCATTCAGTCAACTACGGCCAGTGAGGAGAGCTTCGTGCAACCGTAGTGTGCTGTTTTTATTCATAACACAAACCGTTTCTGTCTCCACGATGAAAGTGATTCCTGTCAAGCATGCAGCTGCAGGCAGCAACAGACATAAAAGGGCATTTTTGAACACGAGTCTAAAAGTACATACACAGAAGAATAATTAAACAGAGGGCAGTATCATAAAGGTGTCATATTAAGAAACCCACATGTTTGAGTGGGAATGGGTTGAGGCTCTCATCAATAGACACTGGAAAGATATAAACACCAAGAGGCTGTACAGAAAGACCAGATCAGAACTTAAGCCAGCCAACAGAGGGGATAGGTTTTTGTTTGTGAGTGAAATGTGGCTTTTTAATCACTACACTTAACACAGTAAGAAAATAAGAGCAACTTGGTGATAGGATATTTAATTATGAACACCACTGAAGCATATTAGTGGAGGAAAGACTGCTGAATGTCTAAGAGTGCTGCCAAATCCCCATTAAGTTGGACTTTAGACATGCTTTGGATCAGCCTACGATACCGCCCCACATCCACCAGAGGGCTCAACTTCATCTTGCTCCTCTCCTGGTGCCTCTGCCATACCTCCCTACACCTCTGGAGCCCCTCTGCAGAACTTGTATCCAGTGTTTCCTCATATCCAAGGCTCTTCTCCTTCACCTTCTCTTCATCTTCTTCACAGAGTAGTAACGAGGCACACTCCCTGAGAGACACCAGCTCTTTCTCCAATGCTTGAGCAAACATTTTAGATGCATCCTGACCTCCAGTACCTTTGACAGGCTGGACAGAGCAGGAGTCAGGCAGGTATGCCAACAGTAAATCCAAAAACTGGAGCATCTGTAACTGGCTGCAAATGAACCCAAAAAAAAAAGCAACATTTTGCAAGTTATTACATAATCCATGTCACGATAAATTTAAAGAAGTTAAGTTTGTTGAAGTCTTTTTGTCATTTGTCAGCTGATTCACAACTGGCTGCCAGTTCAGAGTTTATTTTGAGGATTTGTAATTTTAAGTGCTCTGCTCTCCAGAGAATCTTAATCTCTTTGATATTCAGTGGAATATCATGTTGACATACATCTTAGTCAACTTCAAAGCTATTTCAGCTTTGAATCTGTTAATATAAACTGAGCAGTGCAGATTTTTACTTGAAGAACTTTGTTTTCTTTTTCTTTTAAATAAAATTTAACACATCATGACATTCACCAGTAGAATTGCTTCTATGCACTGAGCAGTGATATTGCAGACTGTAATTTCTATATTTGGATGACTAGAAAAAATGGTTTTGAAACGGCATAGGAATAACAGAATATAAAGGCCAAATGTAATAGCATATGAAGGATCCTTGTGGGTAAAATATATTTTTCTTGTTTTTATCCCCATGTAGTTTCTTCTTGTTTATTTGGCCCATGGGGACCTTTAATTTTGAGATTTAAAAAAAATCCTCCTTTCAGTCTCAGAACTGATAATTCAACTATAGCTATACCAACGCATACATCTCAGAAGTCAGAAATAGAGCCATCTTGCTAGTGTCAGCCAACAGAAAATTATTTACCTGGAATGGACATGCAGTTCTCCCTGGAAAGGGGTTATCTGATGCCAGCGCAGCAGCGTGAGAGCAGATGGTCCTGAAGAATTTAATATCAGATACTGAGGGCTCACTTCTATCTTCTTACAACCCACTCTTTTCTGAATCCAGTCATTTATATCACCTAAACTGTATTCGGGAGAGTCTATATGGAAGACCCAGTGATCCAGCACCGCCAAAAGACTCAGCAAGTCCTCTCTAACCTCATCTGTGTAAAATAAGAAAACAATCATTAACATATACATGTAATGATAAATATCTCATGTTGTACATTTTTGTGCTTTTACCTGTTATGAGTTGGGGGGTTTTTAGCAGCTCAGTTTGTAAATCATTATGAATGTCTAAATCAACTTGACCGCAGTGCAACACAACTGGTCTTTGGTTGCTCACGAGGGAAAAAGCATCTGTTGTCTGGACATAATGGAGCATGACATGGCACTTGACACAGCCAGAGTTCAACAGAGGTGTCAGCTTGGTCACCGCAGTCACAGCCACTCGGCGTGTGTTGAGATCGTCGGTGCTGTTTGCGTTGTGCTGCTTGCTTTTTTTGGCTGGGGGCTCTGGGAATGTGGAGGCAAAGAAGGAAGAGGAGGAGGATGATGGTGAGGAGCAGGGCGCAGGGAGCCAGAACATTTGGCTCTGGGTCTGGATGACTGCGGGCCTTGAGCACTGGCCCGTGTCTGTCAGGATGGATAAGCTCACACTGGTCACCGGTCTGGAACAAAAATAGCACATCACTAACAATAAGATATCATATAGATGTGTGTATGTGTGCATGTGAACTTTACGTGTGACTGCTTGTGAATTGATTATTTCCAGGCAGTGAAATTACAACAGCTGTACAAGTGGACCAATCAAAACAGCAGTGTGAGACTTTAATGGCACCTGAGACAGTCACGAAAGTAGTTTTCCTTCACATGTTCTCAAATGAAAAATCAGTAACAGGTGGAAGGAGGAATCTGATAGCTCCTTGTTCCCACATAAGGATGTTGAAGAGTTATTAAAAACTTGTTGCCATGGTGACCACCTAGTCACCCTAGATCTGCCTTAAAGTGAGGGGCAAATCAAAGAGGCAAAAAAACAAAGATCCCTATCCAGTGAGTGCTGACAGAAGCTAGGTTTCACATTTCTTACTGATTTAAACGTGCACAAAGTAATGTAATTTATTCCACATTATTTCACAACAAATGGCAACTGTTTAAGTTCACATTAATCTAATCAGACAGCAATGATACTGTCTGACATCTAGACAGTAGTACTTAGACTGCCATGTTGTTTATTATTGCCTCTGTCTTTATCATGCGCTAACTGATCCACTCAACTAAATAAACTCATTATGACTGACAAGTTGTCAAACAGATTAAGATTTTAGAGTGTTTAGATAATATATGTTTCAGAATCTAGGGCCTCTGTCCATAAAGTAAAAAAAAAAAGAATCTACTTCAGTTGAATAAAAATAAATCATGTTTACGCTGAGCTGTCAGTAGTTAGTATCACTCCCACAACCATTCGGCCCTCAGTGGTGCGATGCCAGAGCTTGTCAATTTGAGGTTTTGAAGACACTGCTGGCACGTCTTGAATCTTGTCATCCAAGGCCTTGTTCTTTGACTCGTCATCAGAGTCCCACAGAGCAATAAGCCCTTCCTAGACAGAAAGTGCAAAGACTATAATCAGCAATGACAAGTGTGTGACAGCATTGACAGCAATAGCACTTTATGTCAGACATTTCAATCTGAACAACAGCCATTTAGGCACAGACACAGTGGACTTTATGAATGTTATTTAAAAAAAACAGAGTTCAGCTTTAATGATGAAAAAAAAGGAGTGTGACATTTCACTACTAAACAGGTCACTTCCAGAAAGAAACAGAAAATGTACTGTACTAACTGTAAAGGCTTCAGCTCTGTTGGCTAATTGCAATATTTCCCTAATATTATTATTACCTTGTCCTGATCACCTGTCTCAGCACACATGTTGTGATCTGGTTAAGAAACAGCTCTCAATACTTTAACAAAGCATGTATGTTGTGTTATTATTGTTGTCCTTACATACACAGTACCTGCTCATGCTGGGTGAGAACAGTCTCCCTTTCCAAGACCACATCAGTAAGTGCTTTGACTGACTGTTGTAGAACGCTTTCCTTCACTGTCACTTCTCTTTGCAGCTCTTGAAGCACGGTCAATCCACTCTAAATTACAATGCATATTTGAATAACAGTGCACAGTACACATTTAACACACACCAAGTGACTAAAATTAAGTTCATGTGAGGTCATTATCTCATACAAATACTATCATCAGATCTTTGATTATGCAGCAAATGTGATAGGCAGTGTGGATTAAATCAAATTACCATCACAATAAACTGTGTGTAAAAATATTTTTCTAATCTTGATATACAAAAGATGACAAATTAAAGGAAAACCCTGAACCATTGACCCCTACAGTGACGAGATTTTGTTGATCTGTTTTGCTCTGGGGGCATTTTGCTGACATGGTTTGAGTCCAATAGTCCCTTTACAGGGAAGGACTGCAGCAAATCAATACAATCAGTACAAAGTGGGAGTGGTCTCTTCCTGGGTAACAACGCCTCCATCCATAGGGCCTCAGGGGTCACTTAACAGTTCATTAATAATGAAAAATTATCTGAATCATATGCCATGGCTTTTGCAGACACTTTTGCAGTCTCCAACACCATCACAAAAAGCACCAATGAGGAAATACATTTTTAAAGAATGGTTTCCTGTCCCTTCAGTAACATTTCAGACAACTGGAGAATCAATGCAATGGTGGAATGTGGTTATTCTGGTGGCAAATATAGCCCAACCCCTTACTAAGACACTTTATGTAGATTTTTCCTTTAATTTGTCACTGCTACTTTGCCCGATGACAAATGTGTGCAGAACCCCACACAGAGATGTTGCAAACCATAGATCCATCCATCCATCCATCCATTTTCTTCCGCTTATCCGGGGCCGGGTCGCGGGGGCAGGAGCCTAAGCAGAGAAGCCCAGGCTTCCCTCTCCCCAGCCACCTCCTCTAGCTCATCAGGGGGGACCCCAAGACGTTCCCAGGCCAGCCGAGAGATATAATCTCTCCAGCGTGTTCTGGGTCTGCCGCGGGGCCTCCTCCCGGTGGGACATGCCCGGAACACCTCACTCAAGAGGCGGCCAGGAGGCATCCTAATCAGATGCCCGAGCCACCTCA
>JASGAU010340303.1:0-14425 GCA_030220045.1 Australoheros facetus
AAAGGAGCCAGTTGAGGTGGCTCGGGCATCTGATTAGGATGCCTCCTGGCCGCCTCTTGGGTGAGTTGTTCCGGGCATGTCCCACCGGGAGGAGGCCCCGCGGCAGACCCAGGACACGCTGGACAGATTATATCTCTCGGCTGGCCTGGGAACGTCTTGGGGTCCCCCCAGATAAGCTGGAGGAGGTGGCTGAGGAGAGGGAAGCCTGGGCTTCTCTGCTTAGGCTCCTGCCCCCGCGACCCGGCCCCGGATAAGCGGAAGAGAATGGATGGATGGATGGAATATGTCACATTATCAATTTTATATAATAAAAAAATCAAAATGATGGATAAGATTACATTATGATAGAATTTGTATAACAGGACGCAGGGAGGTGCTGAGCGGTGGCTCTGTTGCTTGGTTAGCTGCAGAAGGCTAACTCTGCCAGTTATAATGCTTGCTAATGCCCAGTCACCACCTGGTCAATGAACATGAAAACGCATATCTGGATTGTGCTCTCATCATCCTGGGAGATTTTAATCACTGAATGCAAAAACTGTATCTGTTTGTAAATTTTCCCATCAGGGGAAACAATAGACTGGACCACTGCAAACCTGCAGAGCTGCATACACATTACAGACATGGACATCTTTAGAGAGGCAACAGACAATATTCGTGATTATATGAAGACTGTCGGCATGTACATCAGCTTGTGCACTCAAGTTTGCGTCCCCACCAGAACTGTTTGTGTCTTTCCAAACTAAAACCTCTGGTTTAATGCAGATGCATGCATGAAAATCAAGCAAAGGCCTGAGGCTTTCAAATCAGGGGATGGAGCTTCATAGAAGGGGCCCTGGTATGAGTTATGCAGGTCCATCAGAGCAAAAAAGGCACATTCCTAAATACTGGAAAGCCTCTATCTGCAAAACAACCCATGTGGTATGTGGCAGGGTATCCAGTCTGTCACAAACTACAAGAACACAACATTGAACCGTTTCTATGCAAGAATCAATTCAGTTCAATTCAATTTTATTTATATAGCGCCAAATAACAACAAAGGTGCTTTGTATCGTAAGGTAAAGACCCTACACCAGATTCAACCAGCTTAACACAGACACCACCACCACCAAATTCCCCTGTGGACTATGCCATGCGAGTGACACACACAGGTCCTCTGCCCTGTGCTCCTCCAGACTGGAGGAGCGAGATGGCAGCTGTGTTTGGCCTCGTCGTCGCTGCTTTTGCTTTTGTTTTAATTTTGATGTTGATATGCTTTCCAGTCTACGATGGCCTTGCAGCCCATTGGATGTATGATCGACAGGCTCTACTGAGTATATATGTTGAGTATATTCATTTTACACATTTTTTAAAGTAAAATCTGAGGAGCCACTTGGGAGCCTTAAGAGCCGGCTCTCTGAAAAGAGCTGGAATTCCCATAATTACTAAATGCAGATTCTTCAGCTCCCCTTGAAGAGCAGCTTTATGTGCCGATGGGTGAGCTCGGAAACTTTTTCATCTTTTGAGTCGCAAATCTTAAAGGTTGGAAGAGATATTCATTTTATTGTGTTCTAATCTACCATCTGCCTGGCCCGTGCACATCCTTCTTGAAGGAATTTAGTGACTTTTTGTCCTCCACACTGAAACTAGCAAGATTCCTTTCACGTTGATGATACTTCAGATAAACATGCTGACAAATTCATCAATCTGATGTGTCTAGTCCTACACTTAACAAAGGACACGTTTTAGATCTTGTTTTTACTCTTTGTTTAAATATTGACTCTCTTTATTCTGAGGATATTTTTTTTTATTTCTGTTCATGTTTGTCTTCTTTTTAATTTGTCTCTTAATTTTGATGGTCTATCTGTTCCACATGTGTTTTGTTCACACATTTTTAATCACCTTTCTGCAGATAAATTTACTGCTGCTTTTAATCATGCCGCAGGTTTCTACTTCAAATTATGTAAATATTTTTTGAAACAAACCTGCCGGAAAGTAAAGCATCGATGGAAAACAACAAAGCTCCAAGTCCACCTTATCCATCTAAAGGAACTTATATTTTCTTTTAATAACATGGTGCGAGAGCTGCTTATTTCTCTCAGTTGATTTCTAACAGTAGATGAAATCCAAAAATGCTATTTGACATAATCAAACAGATTGTTACACCTGCTTCCCCTACTTCAGCCATTCAGTCTAATGAAGACTACTTTTTATCCTTTTTTTATTGGGAAAGTTAATGATACCAGAGCTAACATAAATTCCTCTGTATCTTTTTCTGCCTTACTTTCCACTCGGCCTTCAATACTGGAGAACTTGTTTACCAATATCATTAAAAGATCTCCTAAATGTGGTTGATAGCATGAAACCCTCCTCTTGCTCAATCAATGTTTTACCCACATTTCTATTTAAGAATTTTCTTTTTGCACCATTGGGCCATGTGTGTTAATAATTAACAGGTCACTGGTTACTGGCTCTGTCCCCTGATATTTTAAACAGGCTGTTATTCATCCTCTATTGAAAAAAAAGCTTAATGCTGATCCTTCTCTCCCTCAGAATTTTAGACCAATTTCAAAGTTGTCTTTTTTATCAAAAATCTTAGAAAAAGTTGTGGCCAAACAGCTAAATGTTATGTTAGCTAAATATAACGTACTTGATAAATTTCAGTCTGGATTTCGTAACCTGCACTCTACTGCAACTGCTCTTCTTAGAGTACCTAACAATATTTTAATGAAAAGGGATGCAGGTGAATACACTGTTCTTGTACTCCTGGCCTTATCAGCAGCGCTTGACACAGTAGATCATAACATTGTAATTGTCAGGTTAAGGACATGGGTGGGCATCTCTGGGCCAACCTTAGATTGGTTTCGCTCTTACCTCTCAGACAGAAGCTTCTTAGTGGCTGCTGATAGTTTTGCATCCTCATCTGCCGCTTTGTCCTGTGGTGTGCCCCAAGGCTCTGTTTTGGGACCTATCTTGTTTACTCTGTATATATGACCTTTTAGAGACATTTTGGGCATGTTTAAAGAGGTCTCATATCATTGTTATGCTGATGATATTCAGTTGTATATTTCCTTTTCGCCACAGAATGTTAAAAAAAAAACTATCTATTCTTTAGATCTGTGTTGAGGCTATAAAGAACTGGATGGCTGCTAACTACCTTTCACCTAATACTGGAAAACTGAAGTTCTTGTTTGTGCCCCTGATAGCTTTGTTCCCACTGTGATAAATAATCTTGGGTTTTTTATCATCAGTGGTTCAGTCAAATGTGCGAAACCTAGGTGTTACATTTGACCAAGCTCTTAGCTTTGAAAAACATCTTAATAGCTTTGCGCAATTCTGCTTTTTCATTTACAAAATATTGCCCGCCTCAGTCAAATGGTGTCCAAATCTGAAATGGAAATTATTATTCATGCCTTTGTCTCCTCTCGTTTGGACTACTTTAATTCGCTGTACATCGGTCTCAGTAAATCATCTTTGGATCGCCTGCAGCTGATCCAAAATGCTGCTGCGAGGCTACTTAATGGATCCCCTAAGTGGTCTCATGTGACACCTATCTTGTCATCTTTGCACTGGCTTCCCATAAAATTCAGATTCCAGTTTAAGATCTTGATGATCACTTTCAGAGCTCTGCATGGTACATTGCACCTACACTGTGTACATTAGTGAGTTCTTAGACCCATATATAACGCACAGACCAGCGAGGTCTTCTGACCAAAATCTGTTGGTGGTTCCACGCTCTAGACTAAAGAATAAGACTGTGCATTTGAGGTTGCAGCTCCTAAACTGTGGAGTGCACTACCATCACACCTGAGATATGTGGACTCTATTGAATCTTTTAAAGAACAGCTCAAGACTCATTTATACAGGCTTGCTTTTAACTAGTGGTTTGTGTGTGTTTTACTGTGTATCACTGTTTTATTTTGATTGTTGTGAAGCACTTTGTGATTTTATCTAGAAAGGTGCTATATAAATAAATTTTACTTACTTACTTACTAGCTCCTGAAGGCCCTAAAACAAGTCAAACCCCATAAAGCAATGGGCCCTGATGAAGTATCATCAGGGTGACACTCATGGCCACATCAGCTCTGTGGTCCCAGACACCGCTGACCCTCTACAGTTTGTGTACCGCTCAAATAGATCAGTGGGTGACAGGGTGGCAATGGCCCTCCACCACACCCTACAAAACCTGAACCTACACAGGATGTGTTTCTTGGATTACAGTTCTGCCTTTAATACCAGTTGACTTTGAAGCTGACTGATCTTGGGGTCCAGACTCCCACCTGCAACTGGATTTTGGACTTCCTAACAGACAGACGACAGGTGTTGAGGATGGGATGCAGGGTTTCCTCTGAACTCTTAATCAACACAGGGCTGCTGTCTCAGCCCTAAACTTTTCACCCTTTACACCCACGACTGTGTCGTCACCCAGGACAATACTGTCATCATCAAGTATGCTGATGACACCACCATCATGGGGCTCATAAAGGGTGGGGATGAGTCCGCATACAGGGACTTGGACCAAAGCATTATTATCTACTGAAAGAAGAATGATCTCCTCCAAATTGTAGACAAAATATGAAATAAAGAATCAGGCCCTACATTTGGAGCCTCTCTGCATCAATGGGGCTGAGGTGAAGAGAGCTGACAGCCACAAGTTCTTTGGCCTTCATATAACACTGACCATGAGCTGGACTGTAAACACCACAGCCACAGTGAAAAAAGCCCAGCAGTGGCTTTACTTCATCAGGCTCTCACAAAGGAAGGAGTGAGCAGTCGCCCCCTCACTCAAGTCTACAGAGGACTGGTGGAGCGCATCCTCACTACTGGCATCATTGTCTGGTGTGGAAACACCACCCAGGCAGAGAGGATTAACATGAGTGATATTTCATCAGTGGACTTAATATAAACACAATGCTGCAAGAAAAGAGCACAACATATCATCAGAGACTGTCATCATCCAGGTCAAACCCGCCTCAGACCAAAACAATCAGCATATAGCCTGAGACACAGCAGAGTAGACAGTTTGATCACACAACACACTTTGACAACAGCCTCTTTTCTGCTGCAGTCTGATGGCAAAACAATACACGCACAATCTAATTTATCTAGAAGTGCAATATATATTTCAATGGCATGCAATTTTTTTTATAACACAGTCATTTAAGTCCAATGCAGGATTTATTGTCCTTACTTTACCTCAGTGTGCACTTTGGTGTGTGTGTGTATGCGTGTGAGTGTGTGTGTGTCTTTGATCCAGCGTGAGATTTTTTATTTTGACTGATTTTAAGTTACTTTTATGTACTGTATTCTTTTATCATTTAACTTTGGCAGCTGTTTTTGTTTATCTATTTTTTTAATCCTCTGGCCTGTGTTTGTCTTTGGTGGCATCACTTTGGTGCTCTATAAATATAATGTGTGTGTGTGTGTGTGTGTGTGTGTGTGTGTGTGTGTGTGTGTGTCCACTCGCACGTACATACTATATTGCCAAAAGTATTCACTCATCTTCCTTCACAAGCATACAGTATGAACTTGAGTGACATCCCATTCTTAATCCACAGGGTTTAAGATGTCCACCCTATGAGGCTCTAACAGCTTCAACGCTTCTTGGAAGGCTTTCCACAAGGTTTAGGAGTGTTTATGGGAATTTTTTGACCGTTCTTTCAGAAGCACATTTGTGAGGTCAGACTCTGATGTTGGATGAGAAGGCCTGGCTCATTCATCCCAAAAGTGTTCTGTTGGGTTGAGGTCAGGACTCTGTGCAGGCCAGTCAAGTTCTTCAACACCAAACTCACTCATCCATGTCTTTATGGACCTGCTTTGTGCACTGGTGCGCAGTCATGTTGGAACAGGAACGGTCCATCCCCTTAGTTCCTTTCACTGGAACTAAGGGGCCGAGCCCAACGCCTGAAAAACACCCCCACACCATAATCCCCCCTCCACCAAACTTTACACAGTGCAGTCAGACAAGTACTGTTCTCCTGGCAACCACCAAACCCAGACTCATCCATCAGATGGCCAGATGGAGAAGTGTGATTCGTCACGCCACAGAAAACGTCCACTGCTCTGGAGTCCGGTGGCAGTGTGCGTTCCACCACTGCATCCGACACTTTGCATTGTGGTTGGTGATGTAAGGTTTGGATGCAGCCGCACAGCCATGGAAACCCATTAATGAAGCTTTCTATGCACTGTTCTTGAGCTAATCTGAAGGCCACATGAAGTTTGGAGGTCTGCAGTGATTGACTCTGCAGAAAAGGCTTATGGCTGAGAGGATGCTGGTTTGATGCCGGTATTGGAAAAAATTGAATTTCTGCCCTTAGACAGACTGAAAAAATTGGGAATCTGAAACCATCGGGGGAAAAAGCTTCATAGCACCCTCATGGCATGGTAAAAGTGAGTGGTGAGGGTGAAGTGCTGCCACCTGTCTCACTCATTAGCACCACTGTGGGCCCTTGAACAAGGCCCTTAACCCCCCAATTGCTCTCTGGGTGTTTTCTAGCTGTCCCCTCCTCCACATGTTGTGCTGTGTGTGTGCTACATACTGCATGTGTGATGGGTTAAATGAAGAGACTTAATTTCACGTGTGACAATAAAAGTTGTTCTTCTGCGCACTATGTACCTCAGCATCCAACCCCTCTGTGTTGTGCACGAGTTGCTGTCATTCCCAATCGCTTCTACTTTGTTATAATACCATTAACAGTTGACTGTGGAATATTTAGTATTGAGGAAATTTCAAGACTGGACTTGTTGCACAGGTGGCATCCTGTCACAGTACCACACTGGAATTCACTGAGCTCCTGAGAGCGACCCACTCTTTCACTAATGTTTGTAGAAGCAGTCTGCATGCCTAGGTGCTTGGTTTATACACCTGTGGCCGTGGAAGTGATTGGAACACCTGAACTCAATGATTGGGATGGGTGAGTGAATACTTTTGGCTATATTGTGTGTGTGTGTGTGTGTGTGTGTGTGTGTGTGTGTGTGTGTGTGTGTGTGTGTGTGTGTGTAGACATATGTATATACTGTATGTAGATATATGTATATAAATATAATTTTTCTTTGACTGTACCTAGACTCTGTGTTGGTGTACAAATGGCAAATAAAGATTCATCTTAATTCTTCTTCAATACAACATCATGTTTATTTTGTAAACATGTTACAAATGATAGCAGATAGTCTGGCATAGAGGGAATAGTTTATTGTCGATTCCTTTTTAGCTCCGCTGTCGATGACAGACGACAGTGGGCGGAGTTTATCTGATACCGAGCCGTCCGTCTTTGAAATACTGTACGTTGATGTTGACCTTTAATCCCTACGCCTCCCTTATTTGTAGCCTGATTCTTTTGAAATTTGGTATGAGTATTCAATCTACACAGCTCTACAAAATACTTCAGACACATTCTTTTTCATTTCAATTTTTACAGTTTTTTTTTTTTTTCTTACAATTTCTTTGAAATTTTGATGATAAACAGTATTTTCATGTTTAACTTCAATGACTGCTTCTCCCTTATTTATTGGCTGAATCCAGAGGTGAGAAGTAACAAAGTACAAATATTTCGTTACTGTACTTAAGTAGATTTTTCAGGTATCTGTACTTTACTTGAGTGCTTATTTTTCGGACTACGTTTTACTTTTACTACATTCTTACACAAATGTGTGTACTTTCTACTTCTTACATTTTCAAAATGGGCTCATTACTTTAGGTTTAGCATCTGAGGGAATATTTTTACTTCTCATCACTGCGCCTTCAAAACTGATCTGAAACTTAATGGAGGAAACACTAACACATAAAAGCCAGTTGTGTTGGTGTATTCATCAGCGGCACTTACCGCATACAAAAACATGAAAGAGACAAAAACATATAATTTATGTATCATTTAAAGCGCTGTACTCAGGCCGGACCAAGTGTTGTCGCAGTACTTCAGCATCTAGCTAGCATTGCTGAAGAGGAGCGAGCATAAACGTAACGTGTGGCAGGTAATTTCAAATGCAGTGTTTCTAATTGCTCATTACAAATATCAGCAAACACACAAACTGTTTGTGTGGAGTTTGTCACATAGTGTGTCTGCTAGCTGAAGGTCCAGCTGCTGTATTTCCCAAAGTGAGCGAGAGCTTCACTTAGAGATGTAGAAAGATGTGAGAAAGAGGACAGGAGAGGAAGAAGTGAGGTTAGATTTAAAGGTAAGGACTGCTCAGTGACACCTGATACACTGGAAATTTAAAGCGTACAGGTAATGTCCTCATTTTTAAATCAGATATATTATGTGAAGTTCTGTTTTTTCATATTGTGAAACATCCTGCAAAACAAATTTACACACAGCTGTGGTGTTCATGGTCAGAGTTACAGGTTACATCAAGTGTAGCAGAGATGAGTTTGATTTTAAGCTAATGATGTTTAGGTTCATTAACTGAATTCCACCTTTATGTAAACTGTGTACTGTCAGTGTAAAGACAGTATAAATACTATCAGTGTAGGGGATCGTAATCAACTAAGAGCTCATGAAATACTGGGTTAGATCTGGCTGAATTCAGTCCATCCACAAAGAGCAGTAAACCTCAGAGCAGCAGCACAGCTGAGCTGATCACAGCCTGCACACAAAGGAAATCTACGGGAGCTCCCAATAGAAAGTTGTGATTCTTTCCCCTGATTATACTCATTTTTGTGTTTACAATGTAGGCAACAGAAAACACAGCTTTTTTTTTTAATGTTTGGAATAACATTTGTATTCTCACGTAATATTATTTTATTATTAGGTTAATTTAGCACAAAAATAGAAAGAAACGTCCTCCAAAGAGCTACTTTTACTTTCTTACTTTGAGTACATTTCAGAGCCTGCACTTGTCCTTGAGTAAAGAAATTGAACCAGTACTTCAACCTTTACCAGAGTATTTTTTAATACAAGTATCTGTACTTCGATTAAAGTAAAGAAGTGTGTACTCTTGCCACCTCTGGTTGAGTCTACAGAATGATGCACAGATTTTCACTGAATTTGTTTTACTTTTTTTTCAAATGCATGAAAAAATAAAAAATAATATAAATAAATGAATAAAAACATGAGTATCAGCTCAGTGATGGTTGACCTACAGCCAAATTAGTATCTGTTCCAATATATCACATATTGTACAAGATAAACGTTTGACAGCGGAGCTCTGTAGGCCAACAGGTCTCTTGTTTTAACAGACTGTCTCTTTCTGGATGAAAAGAGGACAAGAAAAATAGGCTGACCTCTTCAGTTTGAGCTTTGAGCCACTGTCTTCCTGAGGAATAAGAGACTTCAGCACAGCTTTAGGGACTTCAAGGACTAATCATCAGCTTTATTCCTCCTTCCTGCAGGTCACATAATTTTTTTGTACATCTATACAACAGACAGTGGTGGCCTTGTGTATACCTTTACTCATTTTTTACACAGCCTTTTCATGGCACCCTTACAGAAAGTGGAAACATCAAACTACAAAAGTGAAACATTTTCTCATAACAGCATGTTTCTCCTCTTTAACTTCTATATTTAGTTTTTTTGTTTCTGGGGAAGCTTGACTTTTATAGCCTCACCTGCTCAGCGGAAAGATCAACAATAATTACTGATGTTTGCAGACTTCCTTTTAAAAACCAGAAGAAGCCATTAATCAATGTTTCTCAAAGTACAACACCAGCGCAGGTGGTGTTCACAGAGAGAGAGAGAGAGAACTTGAGATGCATCCGATGCAAATGAGCCCCCCTTAATTTGCTTGCAAATGGCAAATGATTTTCTACGGCTGACTGACTTATCAGGCCCTGACAAGGTGGGGTGTGCTGTTCTGTGTCTTCACCTTGGCACCACAAACACACACTCTCATGCTGTACACTTACACCCTCTACTCCACACAGCAGCCATTACAAGAGTGCAGGGTTGGGGATGGAGTGAGAACAGGGGTGGTGGGGGGGGGCTCCTAAACAAATCCCTGATATAATTAGTTTTCTCCACTGCACCTAATTAACCTTTGTCTGTGTGGCACTTACGCATCTCATTCACAAGCTGAGCATTCGTTCATTAGCTGTGTGCTGTGTTTTTAATGTGTTTTACCAGTCATGGTGAGGTAGTGCTTTGTAATCTTCATACTGCTTCTGTGGATGTGTTTGAAGCCTGGGACTGGTGTATGTATCAGCAAAGGAGATGAAGCTAGTTTTGTGATGATTAGATTCAAATGGGGCTTTAGTAATGGGATTTTTATGCTCACCAAAAGCCAAAGGGGCAGATTAGACTGCACATATTGAAGATGGATACATACACTTGAATGTCTAGCATGATCCTCTTGTCCTCCTCCACGTGGATTCCCCAGATACAGTCCTGGCCTTTATCATAGGCTTCAGGCCAATTGGGAGAGAGCACCACACCAGCCGAGTCTGTGATCTCACCACTGCACACAGCTGGAACACAAACATACACGCACGCATGCATATACACACACACACACACACACACACACACAAAAACACATTTTTTCAGTTTAACTCTTTGAATTTTAATTCATCATCAGTGATGACTTTCGATTGCTTATTTTACTAAATATAGAAACAGAACGAACACAAAAGTCCAGTTTAGGCCCGAGGGCCAGAGAAGTCTGTGAGCCTGCCGGGCAGAGTTAAGTGTTAAGATAGGTAAAACAAGGGGAAAGCAATTTCAAATGGACAAAACTGTGACCAAAACAGAGACATGAAAGAGGCAAAAGTCAATAAAAAATATATGCAAAGTGAACAGAAATAGATGTACAACTGGAAACAGACTAAACAATTACAAAGAGACAAAAATAACCACAATGAGAAGCAAGAGTAATACAAAGACAGTGAAGATGTCAAAAATGAGAAAAACAAAAGAATTGGATGTGAACAAATAATAGTTGATAGAAAACTCAACTCAAAACATCTACAAAAGTGTTCACAAAGATAAGCACCCAGATCCACAAAAGAATCAACATGACATGCAAAAAGACATAAATAGATACAAAATGATTTGAAGCACTCAAACGTTACTACATTGTGATGCAAGATGTCCACAGATAGATGCAGAACCACCACAGAGACAACACGTTCATGTTATTTTGTGCCTTTTTAGGTTGGGTGTCATGGTTCGTTGTAGGAGGATGGATAAATCTGATAAAACCCAAAAATTCATCAGTGTGTTTATAAAAATAAAGTGTGATAGGACACTATGTGTTGTTTATGTAAACATCTGATCCAGAATTATGAAAACAGTTTGGTGGATGAGATGGTTAAAAAATAAAGAATAAATCAAGACATGCCTGTGCAGAGATGATTGGAAAAATTGTATTGGATTATGATCATGTATATGTGGGTATAATAAAAACAGGTTGGCTATAATGTCAACAAATAATAAATAGAAATCTGACCAAAAGAAAGCATCTGTAAATGTCTGCCTGCCTCTGTGTGTGTGTGTGTGTGTGTGTGTGTGTGTGTGTGTGTGTGTGTGTGTGTGTGTGTGTGTGTACACATTTAGTTGTAAATCTACAGAGTTTTATCTGGCAGGTATTTTCAGACAGGACAGAGATGGAGAGACAATATGAGAGGAAAGCTCATTAAAGATATGGAACTGCAGCAGCAGTAAACAAACAGTATACATAGTGGCAACTTTTTAGTGAAGGTCTTCATTCAAAGATACAAATTGTCTTTCATAAACACCAACAATCACAAGCACCATTGAAATACCAGAGAGTAAGATACTGACTTGCATTGTACTCATTTTAAATAATGATGTAAATCATTGTGAATTAGGCATACAGACCTCTACAAGCAGGCTCAGTCTCATTCCACTGTGGATTGTTGTGGTCCATGCATTCAATGGTGACAGATCCCTGTTCCAGAGTATACCCAGGGTCACAGGCAAACTCCACCACAGCTCCTACTGCCCAGGTGTTGTCACTGCTGGTCATGTTCCCATACTTCACAAAGGGTTGGTAGCAGTGACCTGCTGCAAAAGCTGCAGGGGAAAGATGTAAGTTCCCTCATTTCCTTTGGAATCAATAAAGTATCTATCCACAAAGTTATTGGTAGGAGTGAGTTAGAATCTTCATTTATAGTCCCTACATTCATACATTTTAAAATTTACTTTTGTAATTTTATATTTTGCATTTTCTTAAAAATGTGATTTTCTTAAAATCATATTGCAGCTCTTCAGGTTACCAGATTTATTTCAAGGTCCCTTGTTTCAGGTGAGGTACAGGAAGGAAAACATTAGATAAAGCAGAATGTTTAAGATGCAAAATACTGTCTTCTGATGCACTATTCAGTCTAGCACAGCCACGGACAAAGATCACATTTTAAATGGAAACACCTATCTATCTATCTATCTATCTATCTATCTATCTATCTATCTATCTATCTATCTATCTATCTATCTATCTATCTATCTGTCTGTCTGTCTGTCTGTCTGTCTGTCTGTCTGTCTGTCTGTCTGTCTATAAAATATACAGATGGGAAATATAAAAGATGATGATGTTCCACTTCATATCAAACTTTGAAGTTACTGAAGCTTATTTGGTTTCAAATGGTTCAGTTCTACCAGGTCTCTAGAACAACTGATGGGAAAGCCCCCACTGGCTGCACTAATATGGATTGTAAATATATTTTATGTATGAGATGTGGAAATTGGATGTTGTGTACAATGCAAACTTGGAGAAGCCTATTATAATACTGCTACTGTTTCCATCATTCTCTTACATAAGTTGAATAGCCTGTCAGAGTGTGAACAGGTTTATTTTAAATACTGAAATCATTTGCCAAGGATATCAAATACTGGTGCAGCTGCGACTCAGGTGGTAGAGCAGGTTATCTAAAAGGCTCATAGCCATGAAGGCTATCTTAATGGCCATATCTGAATGGTGTAGAAATGGTTAATGGACTGGTTCTTAAAGAGTGCTTTTCTACTCAAGCACTCAAAGGACTTTATACAACAGGCCTTACTCACCCATTCACACAAGCACTTTTAGTGCTTTCTGTCTGATATTCACACACCAATGGATGCATCAGAGAGCAATTTGGGGTTCAGTATTTTACCCAAGGATATTTTGGCATGCGGACTGGAGCAGCCAGGAATCAAACCACCAACCATCTGATCTGTAGATGACCTGCTCTTCTTCCTGAGCTTCAGCCACCCAAATAGACATTTAATATAATAGAAGAACTGAATCTTATGTGAAGTCTGCATGAACTTTTCCAGTTCATTAGACAAGACAAGGAGTTCTTCATTGCTACACTTTCACTTTGCGAGCAGTTAAAACCACTTTTTCCCACCAGCCACTGTTCTTTTCAACGTTTAAAAGGAGCTTTTCACTGTTTACATACAGAGCATGCAGCACTTCTTTTGGCAGCAGTGTTAGCCTTGATTGGCTAAATTTCATTGTCACTGTTACTACTGACCTTCATTCAGCAGCCATTCACTCTAGCCACACAGTGTATTTTGTTGAAGGTTGTTTTTATATCTTTAAAATGAATTTTCATGTATTATCAGTCAGAAAGACCGGGCTGCTGTGGTAGTTGTGAGTCATCTAGGGAGCTAGGGGTGTGCGATATATATCGTCTATGATAATATCGTAATTGTCGTGTTAACGATTGTGCAAGCTGACATTATTGAGTATGCTAATTAGGGGGGAAAAAAACAACAATCAAATGCCTCGGCTCCACGCTTTCACTACTTTATGCTTTAGTATAGGCTGCTGCGCGTGCGCATTGAGAGCGCCCGTACTGTGCGCTAGCATAGCTGCCTGAACAACACACCTAAAGCTGGAAATGAGTGAACACACTGCGCCAGGGGAGGAAATTCAGACATCGCCAGCCGCGCAGTCTACCGCCTTAATTCCTAGGTGAGGAGGTGGTTTGCAGTTTGCAGACTTTGTAAGAAAGCGGACAGCTCGACAACTAACCTGTTCTATCATCAGCGAGTATGAGGAATATGAAAAGTTTTGGGAAACCGCTGTCCAAGACAAATCACGACTAGCGGAATAAAGAGGAAAATAATGAAAGGATTGATGTTAATATCCTTTAAGTTAAAGTAGGTATGTTACAACCACTGCGTCATAACCCAGCGACGTTCTTGGTAGTGATGAGAAAATGAAGCTTTTGTGAAGCACTATACCACTTGAGCAAATTGTTTCGAAAATAAGTTCATTACGCGAAGCTTCAATTATAGCGCCCTCTCCTGGAAAAGTGCAATGCTTTCAATTACACACCTGCACGCACACGCTCATACACCTCAGTGATCTGAAGCTATGGGGTAAGATAACTGTCAAAAAGAATGTAAGTGTAAGGAGTGTAAATTCGTACATGTAAGTCAATAAACGTGCATAAATACAAGATTTGTATTCCGAATACAATCTGCAAAGTTACAACTTCGCAACAATACAAGTACAAATCACAAATTTACAAGTACAAGTTACAAAGTTACAACTTCGCAACAATACAAGT
>JASGAU010340305.1:0-14668 GCA_030220045.1 Australoheros facetus
TACAGATGAAAAGTAGCCTTTTTGGTTAAATCTGGCATATTTACACTTTGGTGTTCATTAATGTGCGCTGTCCCTTTTAAATAAAGAAATAAAAAAAAAACAACAAAAAAAAAAACAGCCTGTTAAGTAAAGCACTACTCCATTTCCAATTGAACTAAATTGTATGATATGGAACAATAAAAAAAACTATACGAGAGAGCGTTGTGAACAAAAACACCAAATGTCTATTATTCCAAACAGCGAGAGGCCTGGGCCAAGCCAGAATTGAACCCAGACCTTCTAGATGGCATTCTACCTGTGAGGTAGCACTGCTAACCATCATGCAACCATGCAGCTGCACATTAATCCAGTCTGTTAAAACTGGTATAAACTAGATTTTTAGCAGGTGCAAAATTTGATATTAAGTTGTTTGAACTCAAACACATGATTACAAGAAGATAGACCATCAAAAAGTACAGTCTACTCAGCATTAACAAGTAATGTTCACATTCTAGGCAATTTTAAGTAATATGAACTCGATATTTTTAAGTGGAATCAAAATCTGGGTTTACAGTGTACTAGTTGTTTCTGTTTCCCTTCAAACTTCAGTTTTGAGTATTGCACAGTTGGTAATAAAGATTAGGTAAGGATTTAAAAATCTGTAGGACTTTAATGCTGTTGAGTGCAATTTTTTTTTTTGCTTTGGATGGAGCTTTTAGCTGCTGATATTTGTACTTCATTTGTTCATAGTTAACCCATCAGATGGCATTTTGGGTAAAAGGAGCTCTTAAAATATGATCTAAGGTCAGGGTCTGAATGCCACATGCAGATGGAAATATCAACCTAGTTGTTGGAATTGCAAATCTGACCTAAAGGACCTGAATTTTACACATGAAAGTGAGAGATGTAGTAAACTTTCTCTGGTAAAGTTAATCAGATTTACACTTTTTTACAATAAATAAATTTAGCTTCATCACCTTGAATGAGCGCAGTGTCTGGACTGGAATAGGCTCCAGGCTGCCGTACACAAAGTCTTTATCCCTCGGGGTACAGGCCTCGATTTGCCCAAAGGCCAGCAGCATGCGTCCATGATGCACCAAGTACATGTTGTACTCATGTGGCGTGAGCTCCTGTCCCAGACGGTCCATCACCCCCTCCTGCCACGGGGCCAGCCCGGTCTTACT
Organism: Australoheros facetus; assembly: GCA_030220045.1. Classification (NCBI taxonomy): domain Eukaryota; kingdom Metazoa; phylum Chordata; class Actinopteri; order Cichliformes; family Cichlidae; genus Australoheros; species Australoheros facetus. The sequence goes on from JASGAU010340305.1 coordinate 1,164, forward strand.
TGTGTCTGGTGGAGGGCAGTTTTTGGCTGCAGCAGAGCTGTCTTTCTCTGCGTCTCCGTGGTCCTGCCTCTGAGCGTCGTTTGGATTTCTGCCACTCTGGGTTTTCTCCTTCTCTCCAGGTTTTGGGTTTTGCTTGGGTTTGTTCAGGTTTTCCTGAGCGACCTCACAGCCGCCTTTCTCCATGCTGAACATCATCTCAAACAGGTTGTATTTGTCTATGTTGATACCTGAAACTTGCAGAGCACTGTTTGGTACAGTCTCCGCAGCAACAATTTGCTCACAGGAGGTGTTTTTAAGAAGTCCTGCAGAGAAAAATCCATTAAAGTCACCAGAGAAAGAAAGAAACTGAATTTTTAACATATACTTTTGAAATTAGTTGAAACGTATTAGTTTATTCCAGAAATACCACATGCTAATGATGGTTTTCTTATTAAGGATTTATTTATCACAAATCAATTGAAACATGGCTTTAAATCTCACTGAAATCAATTTATTTTTCTTAAGGTGTCTCATAAAATAAAATTTCATTTTCACAGGTTTTCAGGGCAACATATTTTTTAGGGGAAGCATCTTTTAGAAAAGCATCACCATTTTTTACCTTCACTGGTATCTTCGATTACACCGCCATTGACAAACCCTCCAACTGCTGTTTCCTCTTTCATCTCATCATGTATTTCCTCCTCTTCTTCCTCCATCAGCTCCGGATAGAGCGGCTTCATTTTTAGACGGTTATAAAGGTCTGCCTGATCAACCAGGGCCATGGCAAGATCCAGAGCCTCCTCGTGTCCCTCACTTTCCTTCAACAAGTTGTCATTCAGGGCTTTGTGGCTGTGTGGGTTTGTGTCATCAGTTGGCCAGCGGAGCCACTCCATGGTGCAGCACACCACGCTGGCCGGGCACACCTGCAGGTGAGCTGCCTGTGAGGAGCGAGGCAGGTGAACAGGGCAGCCATACGCAGCATTAATGCAGGGCACCCTCACATTAGGGCAGAGCAGCAGGTGATCCTCTTCTTTGCACAGGTGGAAGAGTGCGCCGCAAAGCAGACGGCAGGGGGTGACCGCGCAGCACACAGAGACCTCCACCCGAGCCCTGCAGCGCCGGCTGTAGCAGGTATCGCAGTGAGCATGCTGCCGCGCCCTGGATGCCCGAGAACGGTGACTCTGATTTGGGTGAGAAAATAAAAAGAGAAGCCAACCATGAAGCAATGGTTAAAGACATATTATTGCACTACCAGGTCACCCAGGTCAGAAGTAACATTTTTCTATGGTTCATAAGTTTCTTCTGTTTGGATTTTGGTTCTATGGTAGGCATCATTTTGGAGTTAAGACCAGCGTTACAGAGCTCCCAGACCTGATTGGAGGGGGAGGGGGGTCAACCCTGAGCATGGCTGTCCTTTAAAACAACACCCAGACCCAAAGGTGAGAGCCTGCTTATAATCTCTTCATTGGTCATGTTAAACTGAATTTTGTGTGGCTCAGAGGATCATGGGCGAAAGCAGTGACCTGGAGTCATTTAGATCTGGATATATACTTAAATCCGAGCTACCGGGAAGGGGCTGGATTGGTGGGTGGGAATCAGAGGGCTGTATGTAATATATATGCATTATTATTTCCATCATTATCACCATACAACAACAATAATATCATAATATTACACTATATTGATTCATTATTAACATAGAGCGTTAATAAAATAGTCATTTGTAATGATAAGCAACAGTACCAGCTAGGCTATATGATTAACTAGTCCATATATAAGGTATTATAATAATGAGGGGTGGATAGTGAGAAAGTAACAGTAGCAGTGGATATATAGAATCATAAAACACAACAGTGATCTAAAGCTGAATACTGTGTATGTATGCACCATTTTGTTATCTACGAGGTTTTTGTAAAGCTGAAAGTTTTAATTGGGGAATTTTTATTTTTTCCAATAAAGTTTTGACAGGGATGAATTAATAGATTTGAACCAGGTAGTGTTCGGAAATTCATTTTAGTTATAACTGACATTTCAACTTGCAGGTTAGTCCAGCGGTTTAAATCCAGGTTGAATAACTCTGTCAGCTGAGGGGCAAAATATTAATGCCCACTGTAATTAATATTGCCTGTGTAAAGCTAATAGGGTGACGAATATTTAAATCTTTTAAAGTGAATAATTTTACATGCTGCACCTTTAAGGTATAAAGATGTTAAATCTTTGATCTGTAGGGAAGAAAAAGTCTGACTCACCATATCAACAGGACTTTGGCTGGTTTTCTAACACTGGAAGAAAATACAGAAAATGTATATGATTACACATATTTGAATATTTCTGTGACATCATCCCAACACTGAATATTATAGGCCAGTAAAAACCACATTTGTGATGTGGGATCCCTGGAAAAAAAAAAAAAAAAAACTAAAGCTGCAGCTACTTGTGATCCATCACCGCTGCTCACAATACAGTATGTCAGACTGTTATAGCCAAGTTAACCAAAGACTGAGCAAAATGAACAGAGACAAAGAATTGTATTAATGCATCCTATTAATAACATGTTCATGCTCCGTTCATCTTGCAGTCCATCCAAGATTGTTGAGACATTCATTCAAATCCACAAATGTGTTTCTGTGTTTTTGTCTCCATAAAAGGGCAGAAAAGCTCTGCAGCAGAATCTGGAGAGCAGCCTTTTCAGTACCAAAGTTCATGGCGATCTGTCCAGTAGCTGCTTAAATATGTTAGAGGTGATCAAAAGACAGTGATTATTACCCTCAGCCATGACCTGAGCATCCATCTATTTTTTAAACCAACCCAGAGTTGCGGAGGAGGTGCTGTAACTGGCATCTGTCAGGAGATGAGGTACACCCTGCACAGGACGCGAAAGCATGCAGACTCCACACAGAGAGGCCCCGGGCAGCCTGCGGAATCAATCCCAGAACCACTGTCTATGAGGCGACAGTGCTAACCACTGCACCACAACGCCACCCTGATCTGAGCATGGCTTTAAAAAAAAATTGGTGGAACATCTGGAAAAAACATATTAGAGGTAACAATAGTTTCCCACTTTAGACTTACCCGAACCACCCAACAACCAGCAACACAAGAAGACATAAAAGTTCTGGGTAGCATTTCTACATTGATGCCACAGCTTTTGCTGTCCCTTCATTAAGCATAAAACAAATATTACTTGGCTCTGTGGCAGTTTTGTAGGCACACACAGACTGTGCTGTGTCCTGTGTGGCTGTAAATCTTGACAAGTACAAGTCAGGCGAGCACTTAAACCAGCTGAAATATTTCGCTTCTACACGTTTATTACTTATCCAAGCAATTTCATCGCACTCCTTTCAAATTAGAGATTAACCGAGATAATATCAGAGGATTTGAGCTCATTCACAATGGGATCAAACCTTCCAGGTGAATATCTTACCAGGTGGCCACCACGGACGCGCTGTTTTGTCTCTTTGGTTTTATAATGTTGTTTTCTGTCCCTGTGCTCTTTGAACTGGTGGGTTATAATTAGCCAAGCAGCCCCAAGCAGGTTCACGAGGAGGAATAACTCCCCACTCAGCTTCTTACTATTGCTGCAGCAAATTCAAGCCACAGCTACCAAACTTTCTACCAGACTTCCTATCTCCATATTCTGGGGCTGAGTTTACGTGGCTGAGAACAAGTTTGTTAGTACAGAACAAGGAGTTCAACCTCCGCTGGAATAACTGCAGATAAATCCGCTTTAGCTGTGTTTTGACAGCACTCAGATCTCCACTAGAGGACACTCTTTAGATATTAAACAATCTTCCCCTTTGTTTTGCTGCATGCAGAATGAAATCAATTGTCAACAGCAGCACAATATGAGTGAGAGTGAAGGTGAGGCAGACTTCCTGATGTAAGGGTCCGAGACGGCTGGTAACCCAAAACCATGTTTCTGACCACCCGTGTAACATTTCAGTCAGTACTCAGCTCTATTTATAACACACACACACACACACACACACACACACACACACACACACACACACACACACACACACACAGTCTTTAAAAGCACAAGATGGAGAGCAAGGAGTTTCTCTCCTTTCAAACTTAAGGGTCTAATTCGCTCCTCCCTTTGAATCTTACACCGCGGGACTCTGCTGATATCCTGTCACAGTCTGTTTACATGCATCGGGCTCAGACTGATCGTACTGAGAGATTAAAAGTTTCCTCTCTGTTTGCAGGGCAGACCCGCAGCTTCAGAAGCCTGGCAACAGAAGATCTTAAAAATGGTATGATTTTATTTTTGCAGCTGTATGATGAACTGTTATTTTAAAACGCTGATGTTTATTTTTCCTTGAGCAGCCGAATAGTTGTTAAAATTCTTGCAGTCCTCACTGTTTGATAGTATCATATGAGGTGTATTATGTTTGTCAGCTGTTCTCTGAACCTGTATGCTGTTTGCACCTTTATTGAGCTGTTGTTATATAATCATTGCTTCATGGTTGGCTCCTCTATTTATTTTCTCATCCAAATCAGAGTCACCGTTCTCGGGCGTCCAGGGTGCGAAACCACCTCCACTGTGATACCTGCTACAGCCGGCGCTGCAGGGCTTGGGTGGAGGTCTCTGTGTGCTGCGCGGTCATCCCCTGCCGCCTGCTCTGTGGCGCTGTCTTCCACCTGTGCAAAGAAGAGGATCACCTGCTGCTCTGCCCTAATGTCAGGGTACCCTGCATCAATGCTGAGTACGGCTGCCCGATCCAACTGCCTCGCTCCTCACGGGCAGCTCACCTGCAGGTGTGCCCGGCCAGTGTGGTGTGCTGCACCATGGAGTGGAACCGCTGGCCGGCCAATGACGCCCATTCTTTCCCCACCACAGAGCTCCATGAAAACCTGCTCAGAGAGAGAGAGCAGGGAGGGTGTCTCGACCTGGCTCTGGCTTTGAAAGACCAGGACCGCCTGTTTAACTCCATGAAGATGAAGAAACTGTTCCCAGAGCTGATCCAGAGTGTGAAGGAGGAGGAGAGGGAGGAAGAGAGGATAGAGGAGGAAAGGAGGAAAGACAAGGAGAAGAAGAAAAAGGCCATCTTGGAGAAGGAGGCAGCAGAAAGGGAAGCTGCAAAACAAGCCAGTCAGCTCGCCTGGGAGTCTTTTAACATATTCAATCTTAATACCCCTGATGACAATGAGGATGAAGAGGTTGAGGTTGAGGTTGAATATGAACAGGGGCTCACACAGGAGGAGAGAGAGGCTCTTGCAAGGGCAAGAGAAATAGAAGCTGGTAATCTAGAAAGCTACAACGCCTGGGAGCGAATGTTCAGTATGGAGATGGGTGGCTGCAGGGAAGCTGTGGCCGGCAGAGGAAGGGGACTGGCTGAAGGGAGGGGGAAAGGCTTGAGCACTGTGATGGAAGAAGATACAGCAGATACCTGTGCAGGTGCAACAGCATCAAACACCTGCAAACTGCTGACCGGTGCTCTGAATCAGAGGAAGAAGTTTGCATATGAACGCATAGAGCCAATGAAGATCATCAGTGTGCGGACTTTTAAAGTCCCGACCAGCTATTCTGCCAAGCAGGGCCGCATCCGCAACCCTGGTTTCTACAAAAGAGAGAGCAAAGCTGTAGATACCAGTGACCTAGGGGTGGCGCCAGAGGACATGCCAGTCTGGGAGGAAGTTCAGGTGAGGCAAAGAAATTCAACCTCCTTGTACACTTTTAGGAAAATGCCATCTTTACACCTCCAAAGGTTTTGTAAAAGTCGCAGCAGAAACAAGCAACGAACACAGCAGTGACACATCTTCTTTCCAAATGTGATATTCCCGACTTATTAGCAAACAGATTCTTATTGTTCATGTAACCAGAAAAACAGCAATGTTGCAGTTCAGTTGAATGAGCAATACAGTCAGTTCTCTCCAGGCTCAGTCCAAAGACATGGGTAATTAAGTATTCTAAACTGGGTATGGTTTGGAGTGTGTGTGTGTGTGTGTGTGTGTGTGTGTGTGTGTGTGTGTGTGTGTGTGTGTGTGTGTGTGTGTGTGTTGTCTTATGGCAGCTGGGTTAGGCTTCACCAACCTCACAATGCTGAATCATAACCTTGAATTGGATAATGGCTCAGAAAGATTGATAGATATTCATTCAATCCACTAGAAACTCTAAGAAAATGAATTGTATCCCCATAAAATATTTAATATTCTCTCAGGTCAGTTACAATGTTTCAGTTTATATCTATTTTCATATTTACTTTTTTCAGAAGGTTCCAGTGCCAGAACACAAAATAAAATAAAATAAAATAACTTTAGATAATTATGTGAACAGGCTTTGAAATAAAATCAATAATTTTGAGAGTGTGTCCTTCTTTGTGCTGCAAGACAATATTAGAATGAATTTTTTACATTTTATCGGCAGACAGTGTGAGAAACTTTATTTTGTGCTCTCAAGCAAGAAATATACTTTGATCTCTTTCTAGTACTTTCTTATAGACTGTAGTATCTTGAGACCATTTGTCTTATGCTTAATATATGAGAGTCATGTTTACATTTGTTTTAAGGGGAAAAAAATCAGAGTCATTGCTTAAATTGTCTATCATGGTAGTTTAATGCTCAGAAGTCACAGCTACACAGCTGAGAAATCCTCACATGGTGTTGTCTGATTGGCTGCTCAGGCCTCTCTGCTGTGCTCCCTGGAGAAGGAGCAGAGAGGTCACCTCATTGCGGAGAGCGTGTGCACAGACGGTCTGTTAACAGATGAGGGCACGCAGACCTACAGCTTCCTGTCCACTCCTTTCCGGAGAAATACATCGCTTGCCGACCTGACGGCTGGAAAACCGCTGGAGCTGCACCTTCAGCTGCAGGTGGAGAGCGTGACCAGCCGACATCACAAGGCCAGCTCCGCCTTCACCTTCCTCTGCGGACACACCTTCCAGCGCAGAGAATATGGCAAACATTATAAGTGAGTTTACTGTCGTTTTCAATGAAATATTTTGTTTTGCATTATTTAAAGATATTAAGACCTTAACAGGAAATATGTAAAGCAGAGAAATGAAAATTGCCCTCATGTTAAGGTATTCTGCATAGATTCACTGGCCCAGTCTGATTTGTCTTAATGCCCTAAACTCTACCTGTCCTGCAGTACAGTAGGATGAAAGTAATCTATTTCTAATAAATGATATTCTGTCATGTGCAGGAACATCCACAATGATATCCAGATGGGTATAAACGGGTGGTTTGAGCAGAGATGCCCGCTTGCGTACCTGGGATGCACCTACAGCCAGAGGAGATTTCAGCCCTCCACATACACTGCAACTGTGAACTACAAGTGAGACAAATCATACAGTTTATCTTAACATAAAATCTAAAAATACAACAGTGGAAAACAGGAAAATGCAGAATTGTAAACAAATGTAGCTCTGAGCTGGGGGCTAAAGCCTATTGGGGGGTACAGGTACATTTAGTAGCTATTTTTTCTGTGCTCTCCAGATTTTAACTGCACTGCATCCCAGTTAAATTGTAAGATAATTACAAGTGATTGTAATTATCTTATGAGCTTTATGATCATCTAAAAAAAAAAATTCCAGATTTATCCACTTGAGAGTGCGTACACAAATGCTCACAAACTTCAATAAACTGAAACAGCGCTGTTCAGAATAGTGGGCCAAGATGTCTCCACACCGAAGTGAGAGACTGATACAGAAAATGATTACTTCAAGTTATTGCTGGTTCTACAAGCTACTGAATCATGAGGTGTACTCTGTTTTTCACTTCATAAAGTCCTGTGAAAACTTTTTTTTTTCCACAGGACTTAAAGTGGTCTAAGGTGCTTTACATGTAAATCTGCAATAACTGTTTTTTGTCACTTGGGGGCAGCAGAAACACAGTCGAACTGAGAAGTCCACTCTTGCACACAGTTACCTGTTCACACATCCAGCAGATGCGGAGCACAGTCAGCATTATTTACACTCATGTTTTGGCCGCTTTGTTTAATATTTGCTCCTCTTGGATATTTGTAGTTTCTTCCAGCACATGAATATGCTGACTGGGACTTTAGCTGTTCAATGCTTCACTGTTTTAATTAAATGGGTACTCTTTTCCTGTATGGCGCTGAACAAGAAGTGAAATTCTGCAGATAAAAATCTAATACTCTTTCAAAGACCACAGTTTCATCTGTACTTTCAGTGAGGATCTAGGCTGCTTCAGCCTGATTCCCACCATCCCCGTTTACTTGGGCGACACTTCTCAGACGTCCAGGAGCACAGGTGTCTCCTCCAGCTTTACTCGGAGGACAAGAGGCAGTCAAGCAGGAGGAGGGGACGACTCGCTGAGCTCGCTTCCTTACGAGGTGCTGTGCCACGTGGCCAGTTTCCTGGACAGTTTTTCCCTGTCCCAGCTGGCTTTGGTGTCCCGCCTGATGAGGCAGGTGTGCTCCTCTCAGCTGCAGGAGAGAGGGATGGTCACCCTCCACTGGGAAAGGAAGACCTACTCACATGGAGGAGCCAAGTGGAGGGTGAAGCAGAGGGTAAGCTTGGAGCCAAGTTCACAGGACTGACTGTGGATTATAGTCACAATGTAAAACATTTATATTTGGAGAAAAGGTGAGAATACAACATGAAGGAAGACAATATGAGGTAAGAGTTCAGGACTGGTTTTGGGTTAGGGCCACACAGTCAGATTATTTATGGTGCATTACACATTAATGATCTTGGTGTTGTCACATAGAAGCCTTGCACTGATACTGACCAAGTGGTGCTACATTTAGATTGAAAAAAGTACAGTTTCTACAATTAGTTTAGAAAATACAAAGACAGCACTGATGTTTCTAAACTGTTAAAGGCCCAAAGAAGTAAAACATGCAGTATTGCTCATAGGGGGTCGTTTTGACTATTGACTATAAAAGTCTGCAAATCACCTCATTCTATTAACTGCTGTGATAGCCAATCTGGTCAACCAAAGAAACATTTCGTGAGTATATCAAACTTAGAGTGTTAAAATTGAACATGTTTGTCCAAATAACATCCTTGGAATCAGGACTGGATATCCAGTTACATCTCCATTTCTGCTCATCACTGCAGGTCTGGCAGTTCAGTACCTTGTTCTCTCCGGTGGATACTTGGTGCTTCCAGGAGGTGCCGCCCATCTCAGAGCATATAAAGGTGTGTCCTTACTACGAGAGGGAGTCCAGGATGGAGAAGATTCATCTGCCACACTTTCGAGAAGAAACCCAGACCAACACAAGCTGCAAAGCTCCCACTCTGGTTACCTTGTTCAAGCAGAAGAGGATCCTGATGTAGTTCATTGTAAACATCTGCTTTGGATTTATATTGCATGTTGACCATGTTTTTTCCCCTCTATTCCTATATTTCCTCCCACTACAGTTCTCTTAAAAAATACAGGAGAAAATGACATTAAATATAATATTAGAGCTGATGGCAGTAACATTAGAGATTAGTTCTGGTGTCACATATAATTTAAAAAAAAAGGTCAGAAGAGCACTGAAGTTAATTATAATTAAAAGAATCAAATTACAGATATCTGCTGTTTGCAAATTTTGTTGAATAACACAGCTTCNCCCCCAAGATGCAGTATAGTAAGTAGATATTACATTTTCACTTTAAAAATAAAACAATGGCTTAATAAAAGCTTTGCAAGCAGTTTTAATCAAATAGCTTAGATTTCCAGACTTTATTTCTTTTCCTGTGAAAACTGTCCAAATAAAACATGAAGAAACAAAACAAATTTTTATATGCATCAAGCAACCAGTGAAGAACGCTCACAAGTCGGCATTGCCTCATTGAGTTTGTGTTACACCTGTTGTGTCTAACCTGTAAACAAAACACATTTGCTCAGTCTTTGCTGTTGCAGAGAAAATGAACTACAGTGCAAACCACACGATGAGGTAGAAAATGATTCAAGTCATTTATGCAGGAGTAACACAGTGCTGCCTCCCTCTAGTGGTTCTCTCTGGTGTTGCGTATGTTGCTGAGGATATCTGCTTTAAACATTTTATAAAACATCACCACGTTCATGATAGTGATGAGACTCAGGCCGGTGGTCCCCATCATCAGGACATAACGAGGAATGTGTTCACTGTGACCTGCCAGCCAGCGGGTCATCCAGCCCAACGTGCAGGCGCGAAACACCAAAAACCTGCAGAAAAAAAAAAAAACACAAGCTGACAGACACCTGATATCAAGTTGAGGTCACAATGCAATACGGGATCAGTGGAAGTTCAGGGTTCAGGATCTTGCTCAGTATCTGGCATGCGGATGGAAGAGCAGCTGAGATAAAACTGGCACATGTGATTACCGTCTCTACCTCCTTAAATATGGCCTGATAATCAGAAAACAGGCTTCAGGAATCAGATCAAAGTGGTATTAATCTTTAGAGCTCACATGTTTGTCAGTCTTCATAATAGGCTTCATAAACAGGGAACTGATTCCAGCTTAATGTTGAGATGACAAACACACGAATGTTATCAATGTTTACATCAAATATTTCAGCAGAATCTTTTTCTCCCAAACATATCATTTAAAGGTTTTCTTTCATGTCATATTTATGGTTTAATTACTTTAATTACAACAGTTTCATTCAAAGGCCAAAGCCGGCGGGACTGCGAGGTGTGTTACATCACATAAAAATTTAAAATCTTTTTCTTGAGCACCTTATTAAAGCAGATAAGAACCAATGTTACTGTTTTCATAATCTCAGCACATGACAGATCATTTATTCTAATGGAAATGCACATTTTACCCCTCAAAACTAGTTCCTTAAGAATACAATACACAGTGAGAAAGTGTTTCCCTCCTTCCTGATTTCTTCTTTCTACATATTTGCCACACTGAAATGTTTCAGATCATCAAACAAGTTCTAATAAGAATATTAATTGACAAAGATAACCCAGGTAAATACAAAATGCAGGTTTTTGGGGTTTTTTTTTTTGCCACAGCAGCTTTTCTCAGCAGTGGAGAGAGAAAGGAAATGGGGAAAAGATACAGGGGAAGACACGCGGGCCAGGACTCAAACCTGCGCCACCCGCACCGCAACATATGCATGTGGTCACCAGCTTCAACACTAAACCACCCAGGCACCCTGAAAAAATGCAGGTTTTAAATGATTTCATTCATTAAGAGAAAAAAGCTATCCAAACCTACCTGGCCCTGTGTGAAAGACTAAAGAAATCACTTAAACAGAACTTGTCTGACAAAGTGAAGCAGGCTAAAAGATCTCAAAAAGCAGCACATCACAAAATCAAGAACAACTGGGAAACAAAGTAACCAGAAAACTTTAAGGTCTGTCAGCAAATAGTTATGACGGCCTGAAACAAAACAATTGCAGTATTTGGAATTTGGCTCCCAGACGGCCTTGGATGGCTGTCTATCTAAATCGCCTACTCAATGCACTCTAAGAGCGCATCAACGACTCATACAGAAGGTCATAAAAGAAGCCAGAACAACATCTAAAGAACTGCAGGCCTCACTTGCCTCAGTAAAGGTCAGAGTTCATGATTCAACAATAAGACAGAGACTGTGTAAAAATGGCATCCATTGGAGAGCTCCAAGGAGAAAACCACTGCTGACCAGAAACAACTCAAAGGATCATCTCACATTTGCCAACAAACATCTCGATGATCCACAAAACTTTTGGAAAAATATTCTGTGGACTGACGAGACAAAAGCTGAACTTTTTGGAAGGTTTAAGTCCCGTTACACAGCATCAGTCCAACAGTCAAACATGGTGGTGGTCGTGTGATGGTCTGGGGCTGCTTTGATGCTTCAGGACAACTTGTTGTCATTGATGGAACAATGATCTCCGCTCTCTACCACAAAATCCTGAAGGCCATCAGTTCATGCCCTGAAGTTCGCGCACACTTGGGTTATGCAGCAGGACAATGATTTGGAAACACACCAGCAAGTCCACCTCTGAATGTCTCATAAAAACAGAACAATGGTTTTGGAGTGGCCGAGTCAAAGTCCGGACTTCAATCTGATTGAGATGCATGGTGTGACCTTAAACAGGTTGTTCATGCTCAAAAAACCTCCAATGTGGCTGAATCAAAGCAATTCTGGACCAAAATTCCTCCACAGTGACGTGAAAGACTCACTGCCAGTTATTCCAATGCTTGGTTGAAGTTGATTCTACCAAGGGTGGCACAACCAGATATTAGGTTTAGGGGGCAGTTACTTTTTCCACATAGGTGGGTTTGGACAACTTTTTCACTTAATAAATTAAATCATCATTTAAAAACTGCATTGTGTATTTACTCTGGCATCTTTGCTAATGTTAACATTTGTTTGATGACATGTAAGTGTGACAAAAATACAAAAACCCAAGAAATCAGGAAGGCGACAAATACTTTTTCACAGCACTGCATAAATGCTTTTGAAAAGGTATTGTAGGATCTTTTCCATCCTCACATATAAAAAGCATTTTTTCCTCCTAAAGAGAATCCCTGAACCACCTACGTTCCCAGGTTGAGCCAGCTGGTGATGCTGTAGGCGAGAGAGGGCTGAGGGGCAGTGAATTCGGTGCCTGGCCTGTTCCTCCGTCCCGAGAGGAGGAGGAGCTGTCTGAGATGAAGGAAAACAGAGTTGATCTCTACCAGCAGAGACACGACTGCAAAACCCAGGTAGAGGCGGGACGTTGCAGCCAAACTGAAGCATGAGATCACCTGAGAGAAAGTTTTAACAGCAGATTCAACAGTTAGAGCATGCAAAGGGATATGGCAACATGAAATCTTTTTAAAATTTCATTCAAGCATGCAAAAGTCATGGGTTATTATTAAGAAAAATGGGACTCTGCCCACTTGAAGCTACCCAGAACAGAAAATCAGTGAATGATTTATAGAAACTTGATGGGACATACTTATTAAAACCCTTCTACTACCACAGGGGTCACCGGTGACTAGTTAGTACTAATTAGTTAATAACTATTTTTCTACACTCTCATTAGTATTTGTAGGATGACTATCAGACTATCACACTCAGCCAGTCCCTTCAGATCAGTGCGAGCACACATCAGCTGATACCCGTCTGTGTACCCGTATTAGCAGATCTCAGATTAATCCGTTTCATATCAGGTGTCACTGATGCCTGCTCTGCTCGGTGAGGCGGTGCTCCTGCCGCTCGCCTACAACCAAAAATAAAATACTACAGGGAATAATAGAATGACAGTAGAATAATAATCCAATTTTGACTTAAGTGGTTTTCACGGAAAGATATTTCATCTCTCTAATCAAAACAAGACATAATGAAGGAGAATATATGGCTGTGTAACCCCATTAATGTGCAATCCCACCAGACTTCTGCATTATTACTAAGCTTCACTGAAACATATAAAACTCCTGCAAAGCACTTGAACCAAGCAGACCTTTGAACTTTGACCATACAGGGCTGTGAAGGATTAACTGTTCCCCACATAAAGATAAATACCTTATTATGTCTCTGGGTTAAACAGCATACTGCGCGCACGCACACACGCACGCACGCACGCACACACACACACACACACACACACACACACACACACACACACACACACACACACACACACACACACACACACACACA
>JASGAU010340308.1:0-24570 GCA_030220045.1 Australoheros facetus
TACGCCATGAAATTAGCATATCACGATATAATTTATTTTCCCGGGCAAGAATTTTTTACCGGTATTATCGTGAATGATATGATATGGCCCACCCCTAGACCTGAGTCTTTTTTTTAATGTCCAGGAAAATCCTGATTTACTCAAGAGTAACTGTAAGGCATTATTTCTTTCAGAATTGCATCATATTTTTCTTGCTTAATATCCAAGTTAATCATTTTGTACTGACAGTTATGTTGAGCAGGATGGGGAAATGGAAGTAGACTGTATTAATTCTTCTGATTAGATGCTTTACAAAGGCTATAAAAAAAACAAACCCCTTAACTGGAGGCTTGCTCAAATCATGACAAAACCCAAGCCCATGACAGAAATACACAGAGGATGTAGATAGCTGTGACAGCATAATATTGTACATAAAGTGTGCTCTACACTAAATGCCATAACACTCATTTTCAGCTGTTTAATCCTCACCTCCACCCTTGGCCCAGGACTTCTCCTCCCAGGAACACTCCCTTGATACTGGGACTGGTTTTCATAAAGAGCAGGGCATTCCAGCAGATGTTTCCCAACATGAAATACTGGGCCAGCAGGTGGACTAATTTCCATCGGAAGGACCACTGAGTCTTTTTCTGGTCCGGCTCCAGCGGAGCCTCCACCGACACCAGGTAGCTCACCTCTCCAGTTATGGAGAAAACCAGGAACGTGTTAAGGACCACGGGGAGGTGGCGACACATCTTCTCCACCCTGCAAAACACCTTACCGGCTAAACTCGTCATGTTTTGTCACCCTACCACCCGTTGTTGTAGTTTGAAACTAAACTTAAAACGCGATTTGGATAATGGAAGAAGTGATTTGACAGCACAGCGGTAAACGTTGGTTAGCTTAGCTAGCCGAAAAAACGTAAATTAACTTCTCGCGTGAGGCTAAATCAAAAACATGAAATTTAAAAAATGCCCGATGTGTCTTTCGGAAGAATTAGATGTAAAAATAATTAGTGTAAGAAAAGAAGTGAGACCGCTTTATCCTTTAAACCCCCCCCCCAACAAACACGATCTGTGATTATGGACGGAATCGCGTCTACCAGCAGGTGTTACATGAAAACACATCCGCAATGCAGAAATACACTTTTGTTCCGCTCTAACTTCCCATGGGTAAAATACAACTACATTACTCCTTTTAGCCCTTTATTTATATATATTTGTGCTTATGGTGCTTTTCTACACCCCTCACTGCGTCAATGTGTTTTTGCCTGCCAGCAGCCATCAATTTAATTTTAATAAATTGCCTCAATCACAACTGACTGAGGCTGTTCTTTTTTTTCCTTCTAACTGAGGCAGTTGTGATAGAAAGAGTGGAGACAAAGCCTTGATCAGGAAATCTACCCCACTTTTCCAACAGCAAAACAAACTAAAACATCAGTTGTGGCACTCTTAATACAAACGTCCTACCATGGTCTCTTTCTTCATTCTGTCGCCTCCCCCTAAATCATTTCCCACATATTAATCTGGCTGTTTATCTGTTCATTTTTGTAGCAAAAAGCACCTTTTTTGCAGCATAGCTGCAAAAATTATTTATATCATTTCTTATTTCAAGGTAAATCCAGTTCTCTGTAAGTCAGAGGTACTCACCTCTGAGGACCATATGAATTTTTCATTATAAACATAAGCTTCCTTTTTTTTGTGTTACTTTAATACGAGCTTAAATACCATAGGTGCTTTAACAGAAACTGCCTAAAATTGTTATATCGGTTTTATCATATGATTTGAAGAAACTAGAAGATACATAGAAGAAACTAGTGTTTTATTATGTGATAATAAAATACCATACTGGTGGCTGTCAGTCTTCTCAAGTGCAGACTCACACCTTACATAAATACAAGTTCCAAAACCTTGGTAACTCACTTGCCAATAAAACTGTCCTCAGTACTGTTTAACCTCATTAGCATGCTGATGCTGTATATGGATTGGACAGCAAGTCTTTGGTCCCTCCCCCCTCAAAACACAGCCTTTAATCCCTGATAATCTCTTCATCTACTGAGAGCCCACAGTCATGGCTGTACTGAAGGAGAATTTACTATCTCTTGGACATCTGAACGGCTCAGAAAAAAACACTTTCAACAAACAAAGACAGTTCTGTGGAAATAAGAGGTCAGACCCACTGAATGGTGCCATATTGGCAGAGAATGATGTGTGATTTTGTAAATCTTTCAATCTCCAATTTAATATTTTAATTTTGCATTTGTATATCTGGATCTGTACTATGTGGTTTTAGGTGGAGTAATTTAAGTGTATATGAAGTTTTTATGTGAAAAGTAATGTTTACAGTCAGTATTACTTTTATTGGCAAATCTAAGATGTATATGATGTCATGTCATCTAGAAAGATGGGCTGTATGTAGATGGAGAGGGTGTGTTTAACTTGGATTACCATCATGTTTCTCTTACAGTGTTAACATGCCAGTGTTGTTGCAAGATGACTCTTCAGTGCTTCACAGTCAGGAACACCTGTAAGACACAAGATCGCAAGACACTTTCTAAGTGATTCATTGTTTATCTATGCTGGTGTAAATGCTTTATTTATTTATTTTTTAAAACTCTCAATTTTTACATGTGTTTTCTCTTCAAGAGTGATGCACCTGCAGCAACGCTGGCAGGAGCTGAAGGAGAGAGAGTACACAGCCCAGCAACAAAACAGGCAGCTGCTGCAGCAGTTTGAGAAAGCCCAGGACACACTCAAAGAGATGCTGGCCCGCAACGCTGCCATGAAAATTATTCGGGTGTGCAGACATACAGGAAAACACACACATAAAGCACACTGGAAGAAATGTACTCTTTCCTCCTGAATAAATTATTGCTTTGACCCCTGCAGATGGAGTATGAAAGATATCTGGAGGAGAACTCCCCCCGCTGGCAGCAGCAACTTAAGGAGAAGACGCAGGCAGCTCAGAAGAAGGTACAATTAATGCACAGTACGGCAAGATGATTAATTGCAAAAAAAAAAAGTATGCGATGCGTATTTTTTGCTTTACTTACAGTTGTGGTCAAAAGTTGACATCCCCTCATCATGGACATGAATGTCATGGTAATTTAATGATTTCTTTGAACTGTTCTTTTTTCAGGGTGGAATGATTGTACAGCATACATCTTTAATGACCTTAAAAAACAAGAACTGGGTGCACAAGTTTGAATTTAATTTGGATTTTCTCTAATCTTCACAGGGTAAGAAATATACATAAAGGCTCAAATATATAAACTTAGATCTTGTAATAAGTGTTGCTGAAGGTGCAGCAGTGTCTTAACTTGATGAGGCCAGGGCCTATTGGTTTCTCGTTACTGATTATGATTGACTACAACTGGTAGTTTCTCTTTGCGAACATAAAAAGGGTTTGACAGCACTCATTGGATTGACCAATACTCAGAAAAATGGGAAAGTACAAGGAACTCAGTGAAGCTGTAAGACTGAGAATTGTAAATTTACACTAGCTGGGAAGGTCTCTTGGAGCCATTTCTAAACACCTGCTGATTCCAAGATCATCAGTTCAAACAACTGTACGTAAGTACAAGTTATCTGGATGTGTCACCACTTTGTCAAGGTCTGGAAGAAGAACCTAACAGTCACTCTCAGATGAGAGGAAATTGGTTAGGATGTTTAGGAACAAGCCAGGAACCACCAAGACTCAAGGCTGTCATGAACTGGAAACTGCTGGAACACCAGCGTGACTGTCCACAGTGAAGTGAGTTTTACATCACCATGGACTGAGAGGGTGCTGACCAAGACAGATGCCCCTGCTCCAAAATGGACACCTTGAACTGAAATTTGCAGCTGCCCACATGGTGAGACAAGACAAATATTGAGCTCTTTGACCACAATGGAACAAGGTGTCTGGAAGAGAAAAGGTCAGGCTTTCAAAAACTAAGAACACTGTACCAGCTGGTGGTGGTGGTGGTGGTAGCATCACGCTCTGGGGCCATTGGTACTGTTTCATTGCACAAAGTGGATGGAATAATGAAGGAGGACTCAAATCAACAGCTAGATGGTTAAACCTGGGACACAACTGGGTGTTCCAATAGGACAGTGTTCCCAAACACAGTTCAAATCTGGTTTTGGAATGGATAAAGCAGGCTAACATAATCTTCCGGAATGGCTTTCCCAAAGCCTCGACCTCAACCCTATTGAAAAATTACAGACTATGCTTAAAAGCCAGATTCGTGCCAGGAAACCAACCAATTTAAATAGACTCCAGCAATTCTGGCAAGAAGAGTGGTCAAATATCCAGCCAGCATGATGACAGAATCTTAATGGCTACCAAAAGTGCCTGATCAAGGTGTAACTTGTTAAGGGATATTTAACCAAATATTAGTGGGAGTGTATGCATATATTTGAGCCTGTATGGATATTTTTGTGCCTGTGTGGATTAGAGAAAAGCAAAAAACCATCAGAAATCATTATCTCAAAAAGATGTCTGCAAGGAACATTTTACCCATGCGAAAGACAATCTACAACTTACCCTGACAATACATTAAAAAGTGTTTTTTTTTTTCAACAGAAACTAGATGACTATTTGAGTTCATGCTTAAAGAATGCAGAAGTGATGAAGTCTTTTGCAGGTCAGTCTTTACTTTCGTAAGGTTTGTTTTCTTTGTAGCTCACTTTAGGAAATTACTATATCATGTTTATTCTTCAGTGTTAATAATCTAGTGTCACATGGGGGAAGTTCCTGGATGCTTCACAAACTATTTTCCACAGTGCAGTTACCTTGAATATTTCTTTATCCACATATTTGATTTAAAGTCTGGTGTTAGTGTCACAAACACCAGTCTAATATGTATTCTTGTTTGCAGGTCAACCAACAAAGCCACAAAAAACTATACCTACACCTAAAGGTTACTCTGACTACAACCAGGATAGCTCCTCCGATCTTCTCCACACACAGTCCTCCTGGTTGACCCACAGTCGATCCCAGACAGCCAGATTTCCTACCAGAGTGCCTCAATCTTTCCTCCAGCCACCCATCATCCCTCACCCATATCCGCTTCACTATCCTGCCTCCACACCTGGACATTATCATCCCTGGCCCAGGCAGGATCTACAAAGCTGGGCTTTTCCACACCCCGACTACCCCTGGTCCCAGCCTGCTGGTGCAGCTGGGACCCCATCATACTCTGAGGCCCTGTGGGGCCAGCTCTGTGTGGAGGAGCCTTCACGTGACTCAAGGGTTTCACAGACTGTAGGAGAGGAGAATAAAATGAGCAGAGCACTGAGCAAACAGAGAGAGAGGAGTCATTTATCCCACGAGTTAGATGTTAAACCAGGTGGGAAAAGGAAAAAGAGTACATAAAAACAAATCCTTTTCTTATGTCAGTCTTTGTGAGTATTCAGCATATGTGCATTTCTATTTTGTGTGTTTGCATTCTATATCTAGTTCGTCTGTCCAGCAGTCATGGTGAGAGCAGTGAGAGTGACGGGGGTTCCAGCGTGGCAAGCGTAGAGAAGAGGAAGGAGACTGGAGGAAAAAAGCAGTGTGCCTCCTCAGACAGCGGAAGACGCAGCTCTCAGGAGTAAGCTATATTCTTGTAGATCTGACTTTGACTTTATTAGATCCCACCTCCCCTTAGTTTCTTCCTGTCATACTGCACTAGCCTGCTAAACGCGTTCTGAAAACAATGCATATGCCCTTCGTCAGTACCCCACCCAATTTACAAGCACATTCCTGTCTCCTTTCTTAATCTTTTAGTCCAAAACTTTCTGGTTTTCTGGTGCATTTTTTGGCCTTTGGTAACAGGAAAGACAAGAACTGCAAGATGAGAGAGCACAGGAATGGCATGCAGTACATGTCAGATTGGCCAGAAATGAAACGGGGGATAGCATTTTATAGCATGACAGGCACACTAACCCCTTGACACTGACCCACATTTTGCACATTGACCTCTTAGTTTTATATAAATAAACATAATTTTTAAAAATATATATTACTAATATATATTATTAAAATATAACATGCTGGAAAGGTGATCATGGCTTGCGTTATTTTTTTTAATACTTACTACCGTCTTGAAGCGGTAAATTAATACATCCATCTTTCAGGCTATCTGGGACTTCAGGTGCCATTCCTGTTCCCTCACTCGCAGTAGCCCAAAGTTCAGAAAGCAATGCCTCCTCAGAGAAAAGCTCCAGGAGCAGTAGCAGGAGGACAAAGAGAAGTGGGGAGCTTTCTGTTCAATCACCAAGATCTGAGAAGGTGGCAGAGGAAAAGACCATGGGTAAGGGAGATGACTCAGAGAGTCAGCATACTGGTGAGGAGTCAGGAAGCTCAAGTGAGGCATACAAGAGTGAAAAAGTGGGGACTCAAAATCATGAAGACAAATCAGACAGAAGCAAAGAGTCAGGATCCCAGAGGGAGAAGGAATCAGAAAGTGACAATGTAAAGAATGAAAACGATGATGCCGGTGAAGTAGAAGAGCAGGAGAGTAATAGCTCTGAGCAAAGCAGCACAGAAGAAAAAGTTGAAGATGAGAGCGAGAGAAACCTGGAACCTGAAGAAGATGAAGAAAAAGAAAACAGCCAGACAGATAAAGAACAAGACGACAGCGATATGGAGCAAGGTGGTGATGATGTTTCTGCCAAAAAGGAAGCAACAGGGGAAGAAGCAGACACATCTATAGAGGATGAAATGGAGGAGCAAGAAGGCAAAGAACAGCCAACCAGGCTGAAAAATGAAGACACTGAGAACAGAAAACAGGGTTCTGCTTCCTCTGAGGATGAAGAGGAGGGAAGTGAAGGCAGTGAGGAAGAAGAGAATGAGGAATCAAATGAACAGGAGGATGGGGAAAGTGAGAAGGAAGAGGAACACCGAAGTGAGGAAGATGAGATAGATTCAGATGACTGTATCATCACAACACAAGAAAAGAGGTAAGATGATGATTTCAATAATCATCACAGAAGACTTCAACTAAATTTAACACAGTTCTGTTTTTAGATCTAAACAGATGCAGATCAGTGAGGAAGCAGCTCAGGAAGAAGAAGGTAAAACAGGATCCTGTAATGATGACTCAAATGAAGTCAGTGATGAAGATGATGTTGAGAATCTTCTTGCACCTCAAGAACAAACACAAAAAAAGTAAGTATTCTTTTGACCTTTCCACTGACAAACTACACAATGAAATGTGTTTCTCAGTTTTCCTTTTTCTTGTAGAGAAACAGACCTGAAAGCTCAAGAGAAGCCCAACGGTACGGTAGAATCAGTCGTTCCAGTCACATACGATAGGCTGGAGATCTTTGTAGATGTTCTGATTTATGTTCAATTTACTTTCCAGGGAATTTTCACAATATGGGAATTTTTCAAGTGGAGCACGACAGATCAAAGACAGAAGACCTGAACGACTCCGATGAATTTGATCATTTTTATGACTAAATATGCAACTGTGCAAATTAAGAACCAAAATCCCATTTAAAATAAAGCATTGCTTCAGAGTATGTTTTATAACAATGTACAGAAACAATTAGCTATTTATTAATAATTGTTTAATTTTCTGGTGTTTAATTAGAGGCAATATATGTATGTTACAAAAATAAACTGGAATAACTACAGTACGCAGACTGCACTGCAAATACTACATTTTTATTTACTACAACAGAAACAGGATTTTTCAGCATGTTTCTTTTTTGCTCCTGCTAGAGGCACAGAAACAAAAAAAATAGAACAATAAAACTCTAGAAGAGAAACAATGTTACAAAAGCTGTACAAAGGGCAACAATAATTTAATGAAAAGATATTATTGCTGCTGTATTTGACTGATAATCCACAAATTGTGACACCACAATACATTTCAACATGTTTTTGGCATAAAAATAAATCAATATACAAAATATATTTTTTAAACTGTTTTTCCATCAGCATGCCTGCAGAATAGAGCACAACTAGTTAAACCAGCTAATTTCTGGTGACAATTAGAAGTTAAAGTCTTTACTCCTGTTAGATTTTCACCACCTGAGCAGCCAAACAAGGGCTCACTCTCTTCCCATCTTCTGCCTGAGGGCTGCAATGAATTAGCAGCCGCCCGTAGGTTCCGCCCACGTGGCCTTTGGTCAGCCGCCCAGGGTTGACACACACACAGCCGACTACGTCCTGAAGATGGGGAGATTTTAACATAATGTAAAAATAATTATTAAAAATATGTTTTAGGTTAAAAAAAACAAAAACCTGATCATGTTATTGTATTTCATCAAATGACTGATGATCCTCCAATCAATAACCTGACTAAATGTGTGTATATGTGACATCAGGGCAAACGAGTTCTGTACCTTTACAAAGTAGCGCATTTCAGAGGGAACAATGAGGACGTCAGGGGTGAGCGGCATTTGGCCGAAGCTCTGGAACTTCTCATAATCCACATTTACCTCCTCTGCAGGTGGGTACAGTGGGTAGTAACTGGACATGAAAACATAGACACAGGGGTCACTAATAATGTATAACCTCCAAAAGATTAAAAATAAAGCTGAGCTGAACTCCTTCAGGGCTTACCTTCGCTGAGTCAGCATGTGCTTCAGTATGCGTGAGAATCTGTCTGAGCCAGTTCCACTGCAACACAACACATCATCAATTTCAACTATATACATAGATGGTCTTCACTGGAATACATACTATAATATGAAAACTGCCAGACCTGTTCTTTATAAATCAGAATAAATATGTAGCTCATTAACCCACCTTCATCACAAACTGACTTCCTTCTGAACTTGACTGCTGGGTTAATATTAGCAATTTGTATATATTATAAAACATTCTTACTCACCAGCTGATTTCCTCTGCACCCATGTGGAACAGGATGTCAGTGGATGTCAAGCCAAAAGTCACACCGTCAATCAGCAGGGTACAGGGGTCAGGGACCAGGGTGACACGCTGCAGGGCATTAAACACATTGTATAAGCTTCTACAGGAAATCTCAACCTGTGAGAGTTTCCTGACATCTTCAGGAGTGAAAAACTACTCCTGTATTAATGCTATACTATTATAATGAGGCTTGCTGTTAGTACTCAGAAATCGGCCGCATGTGCTCATCAGTAGGCAACAAACAAAAGCAGTACGTTTGTTTTACATTTGCACTCCTACAGTCGGGTTTCTGAGTATCTGACCTGGGCCTGGTCCTTGCTGAGCTGTGGCAGCGTGAATGGAGGCTGAGGGTAGATGAAATGGTGGTTGATGTCTCTCTGAGAGGGCACAAACACCAACCGACAGCCAACACTGGATTAAAGAAAACATGAGGCTTCACTGTGGTAAACAAATTCTGATATAAGCAGGAGGTATATGCAGTTCTTCAAAAATCTTCAGGAACTTAAATAGTGGAATTGTTACAGTCCGACTGAACTTAATTCGCTTGTATAATGTGACCACATAGTGGTTAATTAAATGTGGCAACAACAAAGCCAAATTTCAGTCTTCCCAGGAAAAAAAAATAGTATTATATATAAAATATAGCAAAAATTATCTGCAAAATAAATTTTTGTTAATTTTTATTTCTTTACAGCTAGCCAGCAATAGCTGAGTGACTCTGCATGTTTGATTTGTATAGCTAAATCTTTGCAGAGCCTACGATGTAACTTATGCAAGTGGACAACTTTCCCTGTCAGCAGGAATTTACTGATATCTGTGAGTCCTTATATCGAGACTATTATTACAGTAGCTCAGGACAGCACAGGAGGAACCGACAGCACTGAAGAGGCCAATCACAATAGTTGCGTCGACTCTAAGTGTAGTTACACTTCCAGGGAACTTGTGCGTTGGTTATGTCATAGGATTTCAGAGGGGTCTGCAATTACGTGTACCTATGGCACAGATTTAACACAAACGTAAAAATCCCCTGCTACTTTTGGAAAGCTGCAGAAGAAATTGGACACAGATCCCAACTTCAACATAATAAAGGAAGTGGGAGACGGGATTTCCAAAGCTGTCCGACCACGTAAGAAGCACTGAGTGAAGCTTACTAGCCCTTTTTGATTAGATAAGACAAACCTTCTGGTCCCATCCACGATGCTTTCAATACATCTGGAGAAAATGGTCTCAAAAGTCTCAGTAACTTGGGCTTTCTATTTAAGAAATAGATGGAGATAGAGTGGTCACACAAAAAGCAGATAATGTTGATTAAAATGAATTCACATTGCCACAACATAACTTTGGGATGTGGAAGCTCAAATTAGATTGTTACAGATATGCCAAACATGTGTATGAGCAGAGGATATTTTCAGATAAAAATGCTGTCCATGTCATACTGACCTCAATTTGTTCATGTCTGGAATCCACAAATGGGCCCAGCTGGAGAAGAGAAATAAGAATGAGGAAAAAAACAAAACAGAGCCCTGTGTGCCTCATATATATATACACACTACTGATAGTGTATATGGGAGCTTCAGTGGAAATTCTTTCATGGATCGTGTCCATTCTATAATGGAACAAGAGCAAATGTACCAGCAGGCAAACGTCAGGGCGATCCCGGACAATAACATTGATTAAGTCCAGCAAAGGGTCAAAAGTCAGGCTGTCAGAGGGAGTGTAGGGTCCACAAGCCACCAGCACATTCAATGGCTCTGCATCAAATGAAGAGTGTAGAGTGTTAGAATAAGGCTCTAAGGTCCAAGGCAAATATGAAAAAGTCAGTAACAGGACAGATTGATTCTTACCTTCATCTGTCTCCATTTTCATGTTAGAACTGTAGAAAGGCAGCGGAACAGCCTAAAAAGACAAGACCATTACAAGAAGATCCACAAACAGGCCAGAAGTGTAAAAACAGTTAACTTATAGCTGACCTCATAGAGTTTGGATGCAACCAGTTTTCTTCCCGTAGTGTTCGTGCCCTCCATCACAACCACCTGGAAAAACAGAGAAAAGTACCATTTAGATAAATGTTTTCTCACGTGCGGGTTTGTTGGACAGAAAAAAAAAAATTACACACACATTAGATTCAACTTATATATGCAGGTAATGTGTTTTAATCACATCATTCACATAATACTGTAGATAGATGTTTGCTACTAGCCGTTTACTGTCAGTTCTGCAGCTGTTCCGTCATGTTATTGTGTGAGCTTTTGCAGCATTTTTTCTATTTCAGTTGAGTTTTATTCATCTTCTGTTGTGTTTTGCGTTCTTTTGCAGCATTTTTACATTTGCTGGTATTTTCTTAAATTGCAGTGCGTTTGCCTTCTCAGGACCACTGTACAAATGGCTTATGGCAGGCTGGGTGCTTCTTCTGATAAAGGTTTTCTACAATTCAGGGAGTTTGTCAGAGTTCTCGGTCAGACGCTGGGTTAATCTCAAACCCATGTCCTTGGCATGCTCTGTTACTCTTGGTGGCCATATAACCTGCTGCACACAAGCTCAGTGCACAGGCAAAGGAGAAACCACCACCTGGTCATTAATAGAAACCATTTCTAGTTTGATCTGTCAAAATACTTCCTTCAGCTCACCTGACCGGGAAAGAGGGAATACTCTTTGAGCACGGATAAGTCAACAGGAACTTGCTGACCGCCTTGCTCTGGTCCGGCCTCCAGCAGAACTGACTGTGCATTCAGTTTGCCATTACTGTCACAGCAAATCTGCCCCAACACAGTTATACTGTCCTGGAAGGACAAAGATGTAAACATAACAAAGAAGTTAAATGTATTTGTCTGATTAAAAAAATCAACACATTTAAGAAAAAAAAAAAGATGTAACATAACATTTTATAACAGGCTACAATTGATTTATTTAATAATCTATTATTTAAGGAGTGTGATGAATGTATAATTTGGATGTTTTCTGCAGGTATTACCACTTCTGTACCTGGGCAGGCAGAGAGACGGGGGAGAACTCCTCAATGCTGAAGTGTGTCCTGAGGCCTTCACCCAGCTCCTCAATCTTTTCTGTCAACACTGGGGAAGAGACAGAAACGAATATGATCTAAAGTCTCTGGGATATATCCAGTCACTGTTTTTAGACCCACAACCAACCATAAAGTCTGTATAGCTACCATTTCGAACATCTCGTAGCCTCTGGAACATGTATTTGTAGCTGGTGTGAAGGGAGTCTTCAGCTCCTTCCAGTAGCTCAACTTGGATGCCAGCACCTGGATCTTTCCTGCCCACCCAGCGGGTGCCCTGCACAGCCCCAAACGTGACCACCACCTCCCCTTTTCCTCCCCGCTGGCTGTACTTCTGTGAGGGTGTCGCACTTCCAAAGACAGAAGGGGAGAAGGTCAGTTACAATCAAAGTGCTACAAATCCTAACAGAAGGTTAAAGGTTCCTTTTATAACTTTAACACAATCAGAGAAATTCAGAGCAGTTTTCAAATAACAGCGATTGGCATGTGCTGTAAAGTACTTGGGAGAGAAGCTGGCTGGAGACAGCAGTATGCCTGGGCTGGTCATCAGAGCTACAGCCCTCTTTGAATGAGGACGGTCTGGTGTAGTTAGAGGTCGCTTCTGAGAGCCCTGTACAGACAGAAACAAATATAGTCAGGAAAGAATGCAGTTGACAAGCAGGATCTTGTCTACATAGATTCAAACTCACTCAATAAAAAACCCCACAAGCCACATCTAACTTATCTTAGCTTTTAAAGTGCAGAGCTACACAAAACTGTAAAGAAAAATAATTTCTCCAACCTGAGAGGGGATACAGCTCTACAGTGTTTGGTTACCTTAGCAGGAGTGGAGTAGGAATCTAAGAGATCCTCCTGCTCTTCCTCAGCTTTTGCTCTGATTCATTTTGTCAAGGTTTATGATACAATGGCATTACCTGACACTAATCAAAAGAGAACTCCAGAGAGTACCGCCAGATGTCTTTTTTTTGTTGGAAGGTTAGTGCAAAGGATACAAATCATTTACTGTGTAAATGTTTCTGTTTCTGTTACGAGCTTCTTCATTTTGGGAGCTTTTTCTGGATTTGATCCTCTTGTTCAAAACCTGCAAGATGACAAAGACACTGCATTTACAGGCTGCAGGTAAAACCAACATTCAGACACAAGATCCAGATTACAGGATGAAACACTAAGAAATGCAAAAATATTGAACATTTAATAACTAATTTGTAATACACACTAATATCTGTGGTTCTGTTACCTCATGTTCAAACTGCTCCAGGGCGTCCATGGTAAGCTTAAGCCCACCTTTCGGACTGCTGTAGGCCACCCACTGCAGCACCATTTCATCTGCCTGCATCTGGTGACAAATACACTGCTCCACCACTGACATGGAGAAGATATGAAGAAAACAACATAAGATGTAATCTGGGTATGAGACAAAATATTGTGAGGCACAACAAATGCAGCAGAACAACAATGGCAATCATTACATCTGTCATCATTTGTTATTCAGATATATTTTTTTTAATTTTGTGACATAAAGTACATTCAAACTGAGCATGTGACATGATATGAGCAGCTAAGATTGCACTTTAGAGGTAACGGGAGATTATTATAGCATTATAGCTATTTAAACATTAATCTCACAATACCGAGTCAACAGCATGAAACTCCTTTTAGTTAAAAGCTGTAATAAACAAGATCATGTACAGTCGTATATAAATATTATGACTTTATGACAACAGATTGGACTACATGTCACAAAAGACTACAAATCTAAACCACTGCTGTTGACCAGAGTCCCTGTCGGTTACATTAACTACTTTGCTAACGCACTGCCCCACATAAAGCTTCAACAAACCATCAGCTTGAGTTAGACACTTACTTTTGTCCAGGACGGATTCATCTTGATAGGGTATAGTGAACACTTCCAGCTCTGACTTTAAACTCTCTGCAGTTACTACCGACATGATTTTCTGTTGTAGTTACTACGTTTTTGATGATAGCGGCTAACGTCAGCTATACTCTCACTTCGCAACAATACCGGAGATACTACTGTTTTAACTAAACGACTTCTAAATACCAGCTACGGTAGTTATGCAGAGGTTAGCTGTTAGACATCAAACACGAAACAAAACTGATCGACCTCTAAAGCCTGTTTCATTTTACCGCGAAAAAGTGCTGTCTGTGTTGGCGGCCGGAATGTACGTCACATCCGAAACAATAAGAAACGGAAGTTGACAGCCCCACAAAAATCAAAGCTTGCCACGGTAACCTAGTGGTTTTCAAACTTTTCAGGCATGCCTCGCTCCAGAAACAGAAAAAAGCTCACGCCCCACAATTTTTAACAGTCATAACTGTAAATAAATAAATAATCTTAAAAATATATTCACCTAAAAAATTCACCTTAGTTTTGCCTCACATTGATTGTTTAGCTGCTTGTCTGATTTACAGCAGGTAAGACTGCACTTCAGAGGTGGGGAGAAGATTATAGCAGTTTACGTACAGATATATCTAGCTGGCATAACAATGTTATCTGTGCACTGTTTAGCTATTGGATAATACTGGACTACGTATCACAATCCTCCCATCTTATTCAGACGTGCACTGTGTGATAGGGAAACTGCTCTGCTGCTGGCAGGTAGGTTCAGGAGCGGAAGATCACTGGCAGCAGCCTGCCATTGATCGAAGGTATCTACATCAGCCGATGCAGGAACAGGGATGCCAGGATCATTAAGAACTCTTCCCACAATGCACATGGGCTGTTTACCCCCTCCGAACAGGAAGGAGGCTGTGCAGCATCAGCACCAGAACAAGGCTGAGACAAAAGCTTCTTCTCAGAACCTGCACGACACTCTTTATGTGCAATAACTGACTGTATTTGTACGCATATCTGTCAAGACTCTTTTGCACCTTAGAGTGCATTCTTATCTTATTTATATCCTTGGTTCATTTACATCCTTGCTATCTTTTTGTCTTTCTTTTATATTTTAAATTGTATTACTGGTTTGGTTGTAGTTCTTTAGTTGTTGCTCAATCACCTGGACCTCATTACTTGGTTTCCCTCTCATGAAAATAAGCCTGTTTTTTAAACTTTTTTTTTTTTGCCACAGCGGCTTTAATTAACAGTGGAGAGTGACAGAAAAGTGGGCGGGGAGATACGGGGNACACGCGGGAAATGGCGACAGGCCGGGACTCGAACCAGTACCGCGTGCAGTGGTCGCCTGCTCAGTTGTTAATTATTTTAATGCTGCTGTTTATTTTTAACATGACGGCTGCATATTAGAGCTCTGAAACTTTAAACTTGATACATTTAAACATGAAAGGTTACTGTTCCACAGCCAATCACTTTAGTTTGTCACCAGATCAAAATGAACTTAATTTTATTGATTGAACAAAGCTTTTTTAAACAGAGCAAATTCTACTGATGATGCGATGCAGTTTGTGCTGCTCTAACTTTACAGTTGGGCTTTGTTCTATAGTTTTAGTATCGTATGGTCAACAAGATGCATATATCAAATTTATTCCTACAGCAGAGAATCTATATTGCACTTAATAAAAAAAAAAATTGTGAAAATGTAGCACTTCCAGCCCACCCCACCAAGTGTTCAGCACAAGTTACTATGGTGATTTAGCCAGGTAAAGAGCCATATTTATGACACAGAAACCTCGACTTTAAGTTTGAGACATCTAATGCTTCCCATTAAATGTCGTGTTTCACACCAATAATTAATATTGTGTACTTCAGCACTATATGATGAATCCTCACAACCATAGACATTGATAAATTCTACAGATGTTTATTTACGGGTATAAAGTTGAAAAGAAACCACTGAGTTCAATCTGAGTCTTGGAATATTGTTAAAAAAAATAAACTGGTGTAACTAAGCTATAACAACAACAACATGCTTTTTAAATTATGGGTTAAACAGATGTTACTATTGGCAGCAAATTTACTATATTCAAAATTGGTGCACTTTACATTTCAAACATATTCAGTCCTTTTCCTGCTGCCTCTGCAACCTTTAACAAGAACAAAACTGTTAAGACAAACACAGCCATTTTCAGATTTCTGCTGTGGTGGGATCATCGTTCTCAGGATGTACTTCCATCTGTTACAATGATGACATTGCATCAGATTATGGTTCAGAATAAGAGGTATAGCAGTAATGAGATACTGCTATTACCAACCAGTTATTAATAGCAGCATCTCATTACTGGTTGGTGTTGGCAGAAAGCAACCACCTCACTCACCTTAGCAGAAAAACACCTGGCCCTCGGAATGAATTTCCATGACATCACTCTCCACAGTGATTCACGAAGGGAGGCTCCCAGTTCACGAGTGTCATGTACCTGACAAACACAAACACCTGACTTTTGTCACCCCATCAACACCTCTATTAAATAGTGTTATTGTATGTGGCCAGTAGAGTGTAGCACACAATATCATGAGACTGGCAGTGGAATCTTGTGAAAACAAGTTTTTCAGTGTAATTTTTTCCACACCTTCATGCGGTTTAGACAGGCATTTCTGAAGCCCATGCTACTGCTGCTGCTCACGATGCTGATGGATGAACTGAGAATCACCTCAGCAGCTGCATGTAGCTTCTCTTGTTGCTATCATGTCACACACAAATGAATAATTACTTCTGGTTTAGATTAATGTTAGAAATGATCGTAAAACAACCATCATGATCTACTCAAGTATGGGGTAATGTTCTATTGTGTTGCTTGTTCTGATAGAGACTCAAATATATTTAATCATAGTGAATGAAAACAGGGAAAAAAAAGCTATTTTGCATAATATATCATTTATTTTCTGTTAATAGACTTGGCAGGTTTTTGTTAGAGGACTAAACTCCTATATAAAGCATTAGGATGGTTAGTATATGTGTATGCATCTCTGTCTTGCCTTTTTTCTATGATGTTGAACTTTGAGTGTGTTCCTCAGTTCAGCCTGCAGGGCTGCTTTGACAGCCTGCCTGTTCTTGTTCAGAATGTCCTCCAGGTGGTGCTCTATCAACACCTCAGTAGCTGCAAGATCAACAATATTTGCACATTTGTATTTAATCTCACTGGAAAACTGGAAGAAAGGCTGTCTTCAATCTAGAGTTTTGAGAATATACACGCTGCTGCACTTCCTCACCCATGAGATCAGTGAGCTGGGAGGTGAAGGGGTCACTGTGCTGTAAGAAGAAGAAAAGCAGGAGACTCTGCTGCACTGTGGGAAGGCTTGATTCTTGCTCTGGATTATCCCAGCTGTCTTTCTCTACAGTGTACACAGTACCGCCGCTGTACACAAGATCTGCAGGGGATGTTGAAATATTTATGCCAATGTAAAGAAAAGAAAAAAGATGGAAACAGCGGGAGTTATTTGAGAAAATAATTTTGAGAAGACAGTGTTTACTTGAAGACACATATGGGTTGTAACCAGCACAACATGTACCTAACATTGTAGTAATTAAAGACACACCTTTGGGTTGGGCAATAATTTTTTTCTTTTTGCAATCCTGGTTTTTAGTTCAAGTCTTTTATGTCTGTATATAAAAAAACATTAGAAACTTAAATGTGTCTCATCAGGCCAAATCAAACTTATTAAATAAAATATATGCTTGTGATAGTAAATGCAGACAGGCAGAGACAGTGTGGAGCAGATTGTATTATGGGTCTTGTTTTATATCTCATTGTATAAATGTGAGTGAATAGGCTATTGGTGATTAACACAGGCTTGTAGTTGTGATTCATTGTGTAATATTACACAGGGGGAAAATACTTGTTAGGAAAGAGCTGTTTCTGATAAACGAGTGGTTTCTGATAAAAGAGCCTCATTTCGACTGTCATCACCATGTGAGTGTACTGCATTTCACCTCACTGCAGCATTCTGCTCTGTGTGCAAGCCCATGATAATTAAATCTTTTTAAACATTGGCTTCCAGACTAATATGCCCTCTTTTTGAATGACCTCTTTAGACAAGCTCAAAACACCTCAAGTGATTGCTTAAAATAAAGCCTTGACTAAATGACTAACTAGTTAATGAACACTCCAATTTTATTATAGATCTGGTGACTGTTATCTGGACATACAAAGATTATTTAGTCCATTTTAGAGACGAGCCGCCTGCTTATCAGCTAATCATTGACAAAAGAAACCATGTAAATGCATTAGTCTGCTATGCAAATGATCATATTTAACTGTGCAAATATGTTGTATCCAACAAATTTGCAAAATACATTTTGGAAAATAATAATGCTGCCTGTCTGTTCATCAGGTTGATCTAAATTTAAACCAGAAAATCTACTAGATGGACTGCTTGGAAAAGTTTTGGTGACTTTGATGACAGACTTTTTATTGAATGGGATACAGAACAGGTCCCACTCTCAAGATAAGATTTTTGTAATATTTTATCTAGCATTGCCATCAAGTCAAACCTTCAATGTGAACGTTGTACACACTTCACATTCCACATGCTTTTTGCACTGTCATCGTGACAATGGAAATATGCTGACACTAGTATTTAGCTAAATGAAACACTGCTCATCCCAAAAGCTATTAGCATGAAAAAATATGTAAATACTTCTAACAAACAACTTCCAAGTATAATACTGTAAAGAAAGCACATTAAATCACATTAAAACAGTCAAAAAGTCAAACACACTGTAAACCCTTTCTCCACAACCCGAGTGGCTGCTGTGAGAATATTTTGCGGCATGAATGGAGCACTAAATCTTTTATCAGAACTAAACGCCAAGCGCAAATTAGTTGCAGATGAGCCAAATTCACATGAAACAGGGTTTTAAAATGTGGGGAACAGTCACTGTGTTGTGACAGAAAGTAAACTCTGTAGCCCATTTACTTTGAGTGCTGTCACTTTAATGCTTTTGTTTGTGTTATTTGTTCTACATCCATTGTTCTGTTTGGTTTTGCTTCTCCCATTCAATTGACAGGCTTATGGGATCCATAAAAGTTTGAATCACCAGCCTCAGGCTTGGGCTCATTCTCTCATAAACCCACACAGGTGGTTGACATTAGCTTTCTTCAACAAAGGTAACAAATCCAAATTCTAATAGTTTCAATGTCTTAATGTCCTGTAAAGACAGGATTAACTGTTCTGGACTTTGGACCTACAATGGGTTCATTTTCCACAGTTTTTATTGGGAAAGCAAATGAAGTAAAATGGATCCCAGCCATCAGGACATGTTTTTCCCAGCAGTGATTACCTTTGAAAGTGGAGCAGTAAATTCTATCGAGCCCCATCTCCTGACAGTCCAGAGCTGCAGGAAGTGTTTGGAAGAAGCCAGAGGGGCCAGTGACAGGAATGTTACTGGTGTTGTATACCAACACATGGAAACACATTAAGGAAGACTAATCCAAATCAGATGCCCAAATACCCCTGAACTGAGTCAGGCCCTACTCTGGCTTTTCCTCAGATGTTTGAGAACCTCATCCTCCTCATCCAGCTACCCTGCTGTATGTAACCGTTTGGCTCTATCCCTGTATCCTATTCCTTTGGCTGCCATGATGCTTATGCTAAAGGGTTAAAAGAGACTGTGTGGTATGGGTTTATGATAAAACTTGCAAAAGGATATTTGTACGCGAGTAAGTTCCGTTGCTACATTCGGGTATGGCAGCACACAAGGGCTCAGGAGTGTAACAAGCTGAACACTGAGATCCCCGAGCAGGCCTTGATCCATGGCTTGTGGTGGGATGCTGAGTGGCAACCTGCCTCCAAAAGCAGGGTGCCCTCTCTCACACCAGCATCCTTTCTTCACGCACCACAGAGGCCTTTAAATTCAAGGGGCAAAAGAGAAAATCAAACAGATGAGGAAATGGTTATTTCAGTTAAACATTTAAAAGCAGCATTACTGACGGTGCAGAACAGGCGACGTCCAAGGTCAACAGCTGGTCTGCTAGTGCAACTTTTCTCTTGAACTTGACCCTGCAACAATATGAATTTGTCAGCAAATCATAAAACAGAGACTGATATTTCCATTCCTTTTTAATTTATAACCAAGATTCCACCCAAAAGAATAACACAATCAGCCTTTGTCTTGTTTGGATTTATGTTCTCACTCCGAGCCAAACCACTGCCAGCAATTGTGATGATCTACTGCAATAGTCTTTTGCTTGAACTTTTATATATTTAAATAACTTTTTAAACTTAATCAAAATAACTATCTAAAATCTCTTTTATGCAAAGTGGCATCTTTTTGGGTTTTTTTTGCATTTTTGGCCACAGCGGCTTTTATCATAGTGGAGAGAGACAGGAAATGGGGGAAAGATACAGGGGAAGACATACAGGCAAATTGGCGACAGGCTGGGACACAAACCCAACCCGCCCGCACCGCGGGACACGTATGTGGTCGCCGGCTTCACCACTAAGCCACCCGGGTGCCCCCAAAGTGGCATCTTTAATAAACTAGATGGCTACTCACGAATTAACTGCTCTATTGTGACATAATCTAACAAGACGGAGGCTCTCAAAAATAGAAGCTATGACTTACATCGATGCAGTCTTACCTAAATTCTTGCTGTGAGGTCTGCTGGTTGATTTTGAATTTGAGATGGATTTGTATCTGTCAAAAATAAGAAAGATGTCAACTGTATTGCTTGAAGTTTAGCATTCGACTCTGGACATGGAAACAGATCTGTTCCTACCCCGGCATTAGCCACAGTGAATGTGCGGAGGAATGCCTCTATATGAGCTTGCCATTCTGAAGAGCAATGGCTTGTGTCTTTTACCTGTACATTGCAAGATATGTGAAAGAAATAACCCGCCACTCATATCACTTACATTACAATGGAAAGACAAGAGACAAAAAATCAATTTCAGGATTCATGTGGGTCATTTTCTACCTGAAAAGACAGAAGCAATCTGAGGGAACCATACAGATCTGTAAAGGCACTCAGCTCCTCGGGGTCAGGCTCATGATGTGGCCACACACAGGGAAACATGCTGTTTTTCAAATCTGCAAGGACTGATGTAGCAAAAAAAAAAAAAAAAATGTACGTAATGCACAGAGGTTGAATATGTGTGTATATGTCTACATGTGTATGCGTACCAAGTTGGAGGGCTTCCATTTGAATCCCTGTGCACCAGGGGCCAGCTGCTGCAACTGTGTCACAAACAGGATCAGTATAACAAAACTTTATCCTTTGTTCCACCAACAGCTGCTATAAACAGTTAGTTTCCCGTTAGAGTTCTTTATAGTGTAGAAAACAGAGATTGAGGAACTAATAATTCTATAGTAATACATTAATGTCCACTAATAGCTCAAAGTAACCAATTGTCTTTTAAAAAAATGCTCTTCACCATATCCTGAAGATTAAAATACTTTAATTTGTATGGAACATTAATACCTATGATATAATTTCTAGCTCTGACTGAGACAATTAAAAATCTATTACATGATAATTCTAAGGATGACCATTTGAACTTTTGTCCTTTTCCACTTATCTACCTAGACTTAGATCCACCCACCACTCACTTTCTTAGATACACCTTGCTTGTAATGGGTTGGACCCACTTTTGCCTTCAGAAGTGCCTTAATTCTTTGAGACACAGACTCAACAAGGTGCTAAAAACACTTCTCAGAGATTTTGGTCCATATTGGCATGATAGCATCACACAGTTGCTGCTGATTTGCCAGCTGCACATCCATGATGCAAATCTCCTGTTCTGCCACTTCCCTGCTGTTATCCTGCTGGAGGGATGGATTGTGCTGTTTAAAGGATGCTTAGCTGGTACTAAGTAGCCCAAAATGTACCAAGAAAATATTCCCCACATGTTACATAATCACCACTAGCCTGAACTGTTTATACAAAGCAGGATGGATTCATGCATGTTTACACCAATTTCTGACCATAACATCCGAATGTTGCAGCAGAAATTGTGACTCATCAAACCAGAGGCAATTTTTCCAGTCTTCTACAGTATTGTCTAATTTTGGTGAGCCTGTGTGAACTGTAGCCTTAGTTTCCTATTCTTAGCTGACAGGAGAGGCACCCTGTGTGGTCTTCTGGAACTGCAGGCCATCTGCTTCAAGACTGGCCCAGAGAATTGGCGCTCACCAGATGTTTTCCTCTTTATTGCACCATTTTCTGTAAACCCCAGAGATAGTTGTGGGGGAAAATCCCAGCAGATCAGCAGAAATACTCAGACCATCCCCTCTGGTATCAACAACACTGCCAAGTCCCGTCTTGCCCAGACTTGGCTTGAACTTCAGCAAGTCCTCATGACCATGCCAACATGCCTAAATACATTGACCTGCTGCCATGTGATTGGCTGATCAGATATTTGCGTTCATGAAGAGTTGAACTGGCCTGATAAAATGGTGCATCATTATATCTCTAACCATTTCTTTTTAATATTTTTTGACAGAACCTCTCTTTTTTCAAGGGCATTGTCATTTTGAACTTTAATCTGACAAAATAGTATACCCCACCATAATCCACATTTATTAAACCTGTTTTATTTGTTAATCTTGAAGGAAGATAAAAGATGACAACGTGGTTTCGTGTTGTCGCGGTCTGGGCTGCTGTGACTCACCGGTGCAGTTTATCTTTTGCGTAGAAGCGCCTGTGTCAGTCCACAGAAGTACCAAAAGGCCTCCTGCAGTCCTTAAGCCCAGCTGTTGTCTTTGCTTTGCCATTTGCATGATCAAACGCAGCACCTGGAGAGGCCATTAAAAACACAAACTCCTAGCTTAGCAAGCCAACGCTACTTGCTAGCTAGCGGCAAATTTTGGACAGCTTTTCTTTGCTGTGTAAACCCATAGGAGTAGCCTTATACATCTCTAAACCGCGTTTCTACCAGGAATAAATATAATTTAAACAATTACCTGCTGCATTTCCATCAGCATTTTTAGTTTCAGACACAGTGTGCCTGCACCCTAAATCGGCACCTGCTGCTACCACCCTAATCAGGACTATTAACCCAATATTTTCTTCACCCTAGCTGATGACGTTATAGCAATACTGTACAGGAAAACATTTATATATAATTTGAAAATTAGTTAAAAAGTAGTTACAAATATGTGACTTTTTGCGATAGTTTTGTTATTATAGTTTTATCTATTTTATTTTTATCCTATTTTTAACATGGCTTGTATTGCTATTAACTGTGCGTTAATTTTTTTTAGTTTGTGATTATCTTTAGTTTTTACTTATTTTGTTATACAGCGCGTTGCGCCTTAAAAAAAATAAGAACTTTGTCACATACATATACATGAAGTGAAATTCAGTCTCTGCATTTAACCCATCACACATGCAGTATGTAACACACACAGCACAACATGTGAAGCAGGGGGCAGTTAAAACGTTGCTTACTTACTCTTTAGTTTTAATGAAAACTGACCATGACTTGATCATTTTATTATGCACCTGCAAGCAGATAACCAGGAGTCAAATATTTCTACACATTTTATCTATAAACTATATATTATAGATTAAAAGTGTCAGACTTAAGTGGCTTTGTTTTGGAGACTAATTCATTTACTTTGTCATTAAAAACTCCATATATAGGTTATTTAGCTGAGATTAATGCAGCATTATTAAGAGAGTCACTATTCTCTGTAACTGTTTGAAAAGGACTTGATTTTATTATTCATCCAACTATCCATCCATTTTCTTAATGGTCGTGTTGCCACTGGTACTTAATGATGATATTTTGTAGTGTTTGTCAGGCTGTTTTTGTGTACCTCTGTGTGCAAGGACCCCATAAAGCTTATATTTATCATATGTTTTGGCCCTTCATATATTTCAGTCTCACAGCATAAGAAACACAAAAGTGAATACAATAATTGGTATTTATTCATGAATATAAGATAAATATTGTACAGTGTGAAAAGACCACCAAAAAATTAAAACATCTAAATGTTTATCTATGTCGCACTTCCTGATTGCATGAACTCATATGAAACGCTCCTTTAACGTGAATCACTTTCCTTCTTTCTTAGACCACTCGCTGTATCCACCAGTATAATTATGTGCACTGAAACAGAGAACAGAGACACAGGAAATAAAAGTTGTCATTATTACATTAAAAACATACATTAAAATGCTACAGATTTAATAATAGAAAAATTAAACAATGGTGACAGCTCTACAAGGGATGTCTTCTCTAAAGTCTTAAACATTTATTGTCTTTGTATTAATAAAGGATAGTTTATTTTAAAAAGTGGATGTGTACATATATTATTGTAAACAGTAGCTTATTTACTTCAGGTATCCTAGCTGATGGGCCTTGGCGGTGGCCATCCCCCCACGCCTGCCCATCTGGCAGTGAAACACCAGCTCTGGTGCATCCAGCTGTGGCTTGGTTACTCCATACTTGGCCTTGAATTCATCTGGATTCATTGTGAGAGCAGCCTCTACTGTTTCAACTGAAGGATTCAACGATGGAAGAGAAAAGGGTGGACAACATAAACTTGCAAATACAAGCTTGAAGAACCTGACAAACCAGCGTAGGATTCACCAGCGTACGAGTGCACAAGAACAAAGCGAGGAAGGATTTGCTTTGCTTTGCTTTTAACATACAATTTTGTTGTCTAATTTTAGCTTTTCCTTAGTGCAAATTAATTTAAAACAATCTCACCTGGAATATTAATGGATCCTGGAATATGTCCGCTCTCCACTTCCTCTTTACTGCGGACATCAACCAGAATGAGATTCTGGCTTTTTCCCACAAGAGCCTTCAGCTCGTCATAGGAGATTTCCTTGGTAACTGGCAACATGGCAGAAACACAATA